>JASDQU010589433.1:101373-113606 GCA_032191745.1 Picea mariana | reverse complement strand
ATAACAATAAAAAAAAAATTAGTAACAATAGTTCGAACAATAGAGAATATGCAAAAAAAAATATTCAGAGGACAAACTAATATGAAGTCAACTAATAAAAAACTGACTCTCTATCTTCAAAACTTTGGATATCCAAACATTTCAAGAAAAATTAAAAAATCAGAAAGACTGTATATGATCAAAAACTTTGGATATGCTAACATATAAAACATTGGGAATAACGAAGCTAGCAATAAGACTTCCAATCTATTATCCAATCAGATCATGACATATATGGTATTTTTTATTATATAAAAATCAATGTTTTTAGTTCCCTAGTTCCAACAATAGATATTATGCAAATATTTTTAGTCAAAGGACAAACTAATATGAAGTCAATAAATTATCGATCACTATAATCCCTTTACGCCTTCGACAAGAACTAATAAACATCGAAATTAACAAACATCGAAATTAACAACCAAAAATTGGTCATTGTTGTAGTTATAATTGCATTCATTATTAAAGACAATTTTTTTAATGGTTAATGTAGACATCATTACATTAAAGAAACCTACTTTTTATCTTAATAGTGTGTAAAATATTAATGTCCAAGTTTTTTATGTTTCATTTTATCAATAATTTGGAGAGAAAGCATTTGGATGTTTGATTTTAAGAATAATTTGGTTTGGAAAAAATTCAAAGTATTTTATAACTTCAAGTTATTAATCCCCTAGGGGATTATAGTTTTTAGTTACAAGTAAATATACTTTGACTTTCAATTACTTTATTAAAAGTTTTTCAACTTTTTAATGTTTTATTTATAAATATTATTTTTTAAATTTATATTTAAATTAAAATATTTTTTCATATATTATTTCAAAATTCGCATTGATTTAGTGAAACATATATGACTATAATACCTTTGTTTTAATTATTTTAATTATTTTATTTTTCAAAATTAAATACATAACTCTTCCATCGTCATCACAATTAATTATGATAATATGTTATCATTGCAAAATTAAATGGTCCTTATCTATTATTCTATCTAGACTCCCTCCTCGATGCTACCATTACCATTCCTTGATTCAATTCAATATGCAAGTTACCTCAAGCACCCTCCTTTTTTGTTCATTTTTTTTAATATAGATAATTGTCTTAATCACATATATTTAGATTGGTATAGAGTAAGTATTCTTTTTCATTTATCCTTTTCATTAACCTCACCCTCCATCTCTTCTCTAGATCAGGCTTTGAATTCAGACTTCATCTCATTTCTTGGAAAAGAGAAATACTTATGTTTGAATTTTCTTCGGAAAATATACCTATTGGGCTCAACATGTAAGTGAAATCTAAAACATTTCCATTCTATTGCACTTAGAAAGTTTTGTTTAACCCATTTTATTTTTAAATAAGATATCTAATCCATAGACATCAACAACAAACTATTTGAAAGTGAAATAATATATTCTTGGCATTTGTTTTGTTATTTATTAATTTGATTAAGTTTTATTTTATGGGGAATTAAATACAATAGATTTCCATTTCTCAATAATGAAAAATGCATGCAAATATGAGTTTTAGGGTTTTTTTGGCAATCAATCTTAGAATTTTATTTTTAGGGTTTTTTTGGCAATCAATCTTAGAATTTTATTCTCAATGGATTTTTGTTCTATCGGTTACATGGACAATATCCCAGTTTATTTGATGCTTATTCTACTGGAAAAACTACTTCTTTGTTTCCTAAACATATGCTACTTGAGGGTTAACCTTCCACCTTGACTCATTCAACAACATAGGATCAACTAAATTTTGAAGGAGCTTTGTGTCTAGAACCATGTTTTCTCAACCTCATTGCCAATTATTGGGCATACCAAGAAGACATGATGTATTGATTATGTTTGGGGGATTACATCGAAAGATCCCTCCATTTAAACTCCTTTGTTGATCTTGAATTCACCTCAACTTATCAAATAAGGGGTTGACCCTACCATTCATGTTAAATTGTGGTTACGAAATGAATATCAAGTATTACAAGAATGTTTCAAAGGAGATAATAGCACAAGAAACTCAAAAAAGAATCTAAAGAAATCATCAACTGCGATATATGGAAATGATTAAACTTTGAAACAAATAGTGAAACGAGCATCAACTACACTAGAGGAAATAAATTATTTGGAAGGAAGATGTGGGGAGAATAATGAAATAGGTATCATTGTTAGGGACCTAACCTCCCTAGCCCCTCACGTAGGTAAAATAATATATTTCCATGTAATAAAGGCCAATATTAATAAGGCCTAGCAATAAGGAAGAATAAGTCAAATGTAAGAATACCTAATAGAAGGTTCCACTTCTAGAAGGATCTTCCTCTAGATTGTTCTTTTGGATAAACATATTTAGTATAAATAGGAGTAGATGGTATGATACGTTTGTTCTTGGATATTATTATAATAGATCTCTACTCTACTGGAGATTTCCCCCTCGAAGAGGCAAGTGAACATTGCTATCATTAATCAAGGTGCTCTTTCTAGTGTTATTCTGGTATTATTGTGGTATTGTTCTGGTTATATCATTGTTGTTCTTCCATTTCTAGATGAAATATTTATGTTTTGCATACTATATTATATATGGAATACTACAAGTGGTATCAGAGCACTTTCCTTGGCAGAAAATTGTGGGTTAAATTTTTTTTCCAGGGTAGAGACATATTCCAACGTCTTAAAGCTACATAGATCTTACATTATGCGCATAAACCCATGGTAGACAAGTCATACACGCAAGAAATACGAGTGGTACTTAAGAGTAGATCTGTTTTCCACCCTTGTAACCCCTGTTGGTACCCCTTTCGAGTGGTAACGCATCAGACAACACCTATATACGGATCAACCTAGATCCCCTGAAGCCCTCCATAGATAAACTATTCGACCTCCTGACTACTAAAATTCCACTGAGAACAACACTTGAGAAGATACTCTCTAGTACCTGGGTAGCTAGTACGACTAAAGGCACAGTCTAGCCTCCTTAGTTGGTGCCCTAAGATATTTGTCCGAGTACTACTATTGGACCCCACACGTATATCAGAGAGCTATAGCATAGGGAAAACCCTTGTTTGTAGACACCTTGCATACCCTAACACTTGGGACGAAAAAAAACCAGAAAATACAAGATCTATTGCTATGCAATTATGCCTCTTACATTTGGGTTGCAAAATTACTACACATTTCTTCCTGTTAAGAATTTGGGCATTTCAACACAACAATATTCTTCAGATCAGAGTATAACTTTGCAGAAGTAAAAAAAAGAAAAAGAAAAGTATGGATCCTATTGGAACCATTATTTGAGCCCTATCTAGTTGGATTCCTCTCTTCTCCCTTATTGCAGTCATACCTATCATTTTTCAACAAATTTTTTTCCCATGGACCCGGCCCCGTTCCAACACCCTTATTTGGGCCTTACCCCTTTGGATTCCCCTTGTTTCCCTGATCGTCATGATACACTTCACCCATAACCAATTTTCTATGTGGTCCCACCCATTCCTTTTTTATTTTCCCTCTTCATCATGTCCCACACCCGTAGCCAAGGCTTGGAAGCTCGCTTCAATTCTTTTTCCTCTAATTTCATAGAGACCAAACAAGAAGTGAAGCAACTCAATGTCAATTTTTCCACCATCAATAAAAACATGCATTCCTCCATAGACACCAATTTTTCCACCATCAATAAAAACATGCATTCCTCCATAGACACCAAAATGGAAACCATCAAATAGGACCTCACTACCCATCTTGCATCCTTCACTACCATGATCTATGCCAAGATGAATATCCCTACAGATATTCCCTCCTCTGACCCACCTTTTCACTCTGAAGGTGAAACTCCCTCTAATTCCCATACTTTTCAGCCCCATCACTTTCAGTGTGACCTATTCCTTCTGCGTGTGGATATGAACACATTTGATGACTTAGATCCCACTGGCTGGTTAACTCAAATGGAAAATTATTTCTCTTTGTATGGAATTACAAATGAGTTGGCCAAACTCCGGTATGGTGTTCTCCATCTAGATCAAGAACGTTTCCAATGGTGGAAATGGAGAAAAAATTATCGCCAAGGGTATGTGGCTTAGACATAATTTGTGGCATATCTTTATAAACACTTTGACATTGACACCAACCATTTAGTCTGTTTGAAAAAGTTGAAACAATCTAGCACAGTGGAAGACTTTATAGCTTCTTTTGAGTGATTGTATTTCTGTACAGAGGGAATGTATGATGTTTTTTTCCAAGAATGTTTTATCAGTGACCTCAAGGATGATATTTGTGCCCATGTCCTCATGGATCGTCCTTAGAGTTGGGTGGAAGCTACTAAAACAACTAATGAAGAACAACATGTTGTATCCTCTCAAACCCGAAAACCATCCTTTATTCCTCGCCCTAAACCAGTCACTCCCGCTCCTCCTTCCACTCCACTAAAGATCCAGAAATTGACCAGGGAATAAATGGTTGAAATCCAACTCAAAGGCCTTTGTTATAATTGTGATGAAAAATATTTTCCTGGGCACAAGTGTAAGGAACAATTTTTTTTTATGGTCATATCCAAGGATATTTTAGAAGACAATATTGAGTCCTCCATGTGGCCGAGTCACCTGAACCCACTGGCATGACCCCACCCTCCAACCCTCCCGAAGTTGAACCGGTCATATCCCTAAATTCTCTCATTGGGTTCTCTGCTCCCCAAACCCTCAATCTAATTGGTTACATTAAGCATCAGAAGGTGATCATCCTTGTTGACATTGGACGCACCCATAATTTTATTCATCGCCACATTTCCGAAGAAACTAATTTTATATCCATGCCGTCAAGAATTTTCAAATCATGATTTCCAATGGTGGGTCGATGAAATGTGGGGGGAATTGTGAAAATGTGCATCTCCAAATTGATTAGTACCACATGAAATATCATATGTTTTCTATCGACATGGGAGGTTGTAACATTGTCTTGGGTGCAGAATGGCTAAGGACTTTGGGTCCCATTCTCATGGATTTTAAGGAATTAACCATGCAATTCAACCAGGAGGTCCAAAAATATGTGTTCTAAGGCATCACCACCGGTTCCTTGAAGATCATCAGCTCCCATTACATGAAAAATATCCTCAAAAAAGGTCATTTTGGAATTATTGCACAAATCCATGCCATTCACACCACTAAGACACCCTATGTGCCGCATGACTTCCTCCTTCCCATGGTGTTCATGATCATTCCATTCCCGTTTTCTCCAACAACCTTCCTCACAATGTTTGTCCCTATCATCATCCCTTTTCCTAGAAAAATGAAATTGAGAATTTTTTTCAAGAATTGCTCACCGCAGGTGTTATCCTTCCTAGTACAAGCCCCTACTCTTATCTTGTGGTCATGGTCCTTAACAAGGAAGTACCTTGGAACATATTTAATGACTTTCGTTCCCTCAACAAACTCACTATCAAAGACGAATTTCCCATTCCTGTCATTGATGACCTCTTGGATGAATTGAGTGGTGCCCAGTTCTTTACTAAAATTGATCTTCATTCTGGATACCACCATATACATATGAACAAGGAAGACATTCCTAAGACTTCATTTCGAACTCATGAGGGCCACTATGAGTTTGTGGTCATGCCCTTTGGCTTGTGTAATGCTCCCTCCACTTTCCAAAGCCTCATGAATCATGTCTTCCATCCTTTTCTCCGTCATTGTTTCTTAGATTTCTTTGATGATATCCTCATCTATAGTAAAACTTGGACAACCCATCTTTCTCATGTGGATTGTGTTATACATCTACTCTCTTAGCACCAAATGTTTCTCAAACAATATAAATGTACTTTTGGCACCTAGGAAGTATAGTACTTGGGTCATATTGTTGGAAAGGAAGGTGTCAGGGTGGATCCTAAAAAGATTGAAGCTATGTAGGATTGGCCTCACCCAAAGACTCTCAAAATAGTGCGTGGATTTTTGGGTTTAACAAGCTATTATCACAAGTTTGTTAAGAATTATGGAAAGATTATGACACCTCTCATTGCTCTCCTTAAAAGGAATTATTTCACTTGGGCTCTAGCAGCTGATCAAGCCTTTCAAACCTTGAAGGTGGCCATGTGAACCACTCTAGTCCCGACCCTTCCTGATTTCACAAAGACCTTTGTCCTGGAATGTGATGCTTCTAAGAGAGGAATTGGAGAAATCCTTATGCAATACGGTTGGCATTTGGCCTTTACCAACAAACAACTATCAGAGTAACATTTGGGCAAATCAATCTATGAAAAGGAAATGTTGGCTATTCTACATGTAGTGGATATTTGGTGCCCTTATCTAATGGGGAAATGCTTCCAAATTAAGACATATCATAAAATCCTCAAGTATTTTCTGGAACAACACCCTTCCTCCCCAAAGCAATAAAAATGAGCGACTAAGATCTTTGGATATGATTATGATATCATTTATAATAAAGGAAAAAACAATGTGGTTGTTGATGCACTTTCAATAAAATATGAATACGAAGGGTCCCTTTTGTCCCTCTCCTTCATTGTACCATATTGGCTCCAAGATGTTCTCCAAGAATGGCTACAAGATCCCAATATTTCACATCTGATCCAACAATTGCATGCCAATTCTCCATTTTCCCCAGGGTACTCTTGGCACAATGATGAGCTTTGCTACAAAGGCCATTTGTATTTAAGTAAACAATCATAACTTAAATCCATGGTACTTTATGAGCTTCATGCTACACCCTTAGTTGGGCACTTCAGGTTTACCAAAACCTATGACTGGTTCAAACCTTCTTTTTTCTAGGATGGTATGAAACATGACATTTGCAATTGTGTGGAATAATGTGATGTTTTTCAACACCACACGGATGAAACGATCAAAGATCCTGGCACACTATAACCGCTTTTGATTCCACCTGCTATTTGGAGGGATATCTCTATGGATTTTATTGTGGGATTACCTAAATTGGGCAATAAATCAATAATCATGGTGGTCATTGATCATCTTTCCAAGTATGCTCATTTATTTACTCTTCAACACCCATTTACTGCCTCCACTGTGGCTCAACTTTTCATGGATCAAGTCTTCAATCTTCATGGTTGTTGGAGTCACTTCACACACACCTAGGATTTCTTTTTCCTAAGTTTTTTCCTATGTTTATTATTCATTATTCAGTCTCATATATTTTAGGAATAAAATACCTCTAGGGAGAATATTCTCTTCAGTTTTCACTTCAATTTGATCAATTGAGTGGATTCTAGATGTTGCATTGGGATTATCACCATGCATCATTGGGATCATCACCAATTGATACACATTGTCCTTGGGATCATCACTAGACTAGAAAATTACCCATGATTCCCTAATCTCCTCTTCACTTCACTCTTTTTTAGTCAATTAACTGAAGACTGATAGACTAGTTAACTCAACTAGGTGGCAGTTCACTCCCGTAACTGCCCGAGAGACTAGACTAGGTGGAAGTTTACTCCCGTAACTATTGGTGTGTGTCCAGATAACTCTAGAACACCACTATGGTGCATTGTATTCTCCTCTAGTGTGCATTGGTTGAGTTATACCGAGTATATCATGTGTAAATTATCATTCATTTATTTAGTTAATGATAATTCTTCCATTGTTTCTCTCCTGCTTCTCTTTTCTTTTATTTTCTCTGCAACTATGTATGTTAATTCCCAGCTAGATCTATTATGTGCATGTTAAACACATTTACATGGTATCAAAGCGAAAGGATTTCTATGGAAAAGACACACCAAATTAATTTTGCAGGTATCGAAGATTGAAGACAACAGAAAAATGGAATTTCCAAAAGAACTCATTCTTACACCTTACAAATTCTTTGCATGGAAGGAGAAGATGATAATGCATCTTCAAAGCAGAGGATTGTACATTTTAACTATGAACACAGAGGTAGAACCAACATCATCCTTTGAAAAATCCAAGTATCTAAATCGAATTGATGAAGTGTTTAGAACAATTTGCAGTCTCATTTCTCCTGAACTTATCTTTCACATATCCTCCTGTAAAACCCCTAATGAAGCCTAGACCACCATGGAAGGTATTTTTTCAAAAGAGGATAAGATGAGGGGACACATGCTCGAGGTGGAATTTCTCACATTGGATCCAAAAATATTCAACAATCTCCAAGATTTCTTTACCAAATATAAGGATTTGTTGTCGCAACTCAAGGCTTGCGGGGTTGATAAATATAAGGAGGAGAAAAAAATGGTTCTCACCGTTCTCTCCAAACTTGGTCCATAATACTCAATGTTTTATCCACATTTCATTCGGTTAGATTCAGATCTGGATCTACCTAGAAGATGCCCTCTCTTGAGGACTTTATCGAGTCTTTGATATAAGAGCAGAGCAAGCTCATCAACATGGGGAAAATCAAAGGCCCAAAGGCACATGCACTTACTGTGAAAAATGGCAGTGGTCATCAATATCATAAGTTTAAATATAAATACAAAAGGAAAGTACATGCAAATCTGAAGAAGTAAGGGTACTCAAAACCCTTTAACGATCCCTTCGGATCCAAAGTTGGAAACAAAAGAAAAGGGGATAAATGAACTTACTGTTGTAAAGGATTCCATCTAGAATCCGCATGTATGAATAAACATATAGATACAATGACCCAAATAATTCAATAAAACAAAATTGGAGATCACATCCCCAAGGGTGCCGAGAAGAAGAAGCCAGAAGATCAAAATCTTAAGAAAGGAAATTCTAGCCATGCTTTGATTTCCATCAACTCCTTTCTTGATGATTGTATCATAGATTCATGTGAATCACACCACATGGATTCCACAAAAGATGTCTATTATTCATTGGATGCATGCAAAGGTCCTCCTATTCTGATGGGGGACAACTCTCCAGTCGAGGTCACTCACAAAGGAAGTATTGAACTCACAAACATAAGCTTCAAGAATGTGTTGCATGTTCCCAAACTTTCCATCAATCTTCTCTCCATGTATCAGATGACTAACTCTGGCACTGAAAAGAGAGTCATATTCACACCTAATGTAGTGTATATCTATGACATGCAAACCAATTCTAGGGTTGCTACAAGTGAGGTAAATCATCAATCTAGACTCTACACACTTTGTGAGTTTATTGAACCAGATTTTGCATTACTTCTTACCCATGCTGATGAAAGTAGTAGGATATGGCATGAAAGGTTTGGAAATTTAAATTTCAGATATATGAAACAACTTAGAAAGTAGGGAATGGTTGATGGTATACTTGACATCCACTTCTCCAAAGGAATTTGTGAGGGATGTGTTCTTGGAAAACACCCTCAAGAGAAATTTGACAAAGGAAAGACTTAGAGAGCTTCCTCTCCTTTAGATTTGATCCTTAGTGACCTCATGGGCCCTTTTCTACTTTCATCAATCAACAAAGCAAGGTACATGCTCATTTTTGTTGATTATTTCTCATGCTTCACATGGAATTTCTTTCTCTGGAAAAAATCATAGGTCTTTCAACACCTCAAAGATTTCAAAGCCCTTGTTGAGACACAGTGAGGAAAGAAAATAAAAATCCTCTGAACTGATAACAGGGGAGAGTATGTCAACCATGAGATATTGAATTTTTTTCATGAGGCAGGTATTAAGTTGCAACACATGGTTCCTAATACTCCACAACAAAACATATTTGTTGAGCAGAAAAGTAGATCTGTAAAAGAGATGACATATTGCATGCTACATGCAAAGTCACTTCCATAGAGATTATGGGCCGAAGCACTTAATTGTGCAACCTACATCCAAAACAAATATCCCCATATATATGTCAAGGATAAGACCCCCTACGAGGCTTGGAGTGGCATCAAACTGGAAGTGACCCACTTTCGTATTTTTAGTTCATGTGCATGGGCCCATATTCCCTCTAAAAATATGAAGGCACTTGATCCATAGAGAACATAGTGTATCTTTGTTGAATACCCCGATGATGTGAAGGGATACAAAATTATTTATATTTCTTCAGACCGACTCATAATTGAGCGAAGTGTCCAATTCGAGGAAAGTGTCTTGCATGTACCTCAACAGTTGCATGAAAACAACTTTGTTCTTCCACGTGTCAAATATGATGAGCATGCACATGTCGACTCTTCTTCAAATGAGATTTCTGATTCAGAGGATTCAGATGATATAGATACAAAGTCAGTACAGTTAGATCCAGATTCAGTGCATGCAGATGCAGATGGAGAGATAGAGCCGAGGCCCAAGTGGGCTCAGACTACTCTTCAGGATGCAAGGGATCTTGTTGGGGATCCAACTGATACTAGGAGGACTCGATCTGATTTCGACAGGGATGATTTTAAGGATGGAAATTTATTTTAAAATGTAAAAACCTTGGTGAATCTTACTAATCCTTCATATGCCAAATATAAATTTTTGGCGATATTTTTGTAAAAATATTCAAATTTCTAAGGATTTTATATAGTTTTTGTAAAATTTTGGCGATTTTTAAGGGAAAATAATTTTATCCGATAGAATTTGGGCGAATCATTTTTAAAATAGTGAATCTCTATTTTGGAAAAACCATGGAAAATTAGCCCATGAGCAAAATTTAGCCCCTAAAATCATCCCTGGATTTCGAGGAACCTCCTCTTGCACTCACTGCCACTGAACCATTTCCACCTAGGCATATTTTCTTGTTTCAGTCTTTAGATCCACAGTCTTATGGAAAGGCTTCTAGAAATCCATTTTGGGAATCCGCCATGTAGGAGGAGTACAACTCCCTCCTCAAGAACTAGACTTGGGATCTGTTTCCCCTTCCTTTTGGAAGGAAACTTGTCAGGTGTAGATGGGTATATAGGACCAAGAGCACAATAGATGGATAGATTAGCACATACAAATCTAGGCTAGTATCCAAAGGTTTTTAGCAGGTGCATGGCATTGAATATGATGATACCTTCTCTCCAGTAGTGAAGATGGATTCCATAGGTTTGGAACCTTCCATTGCAGAAACCAAGGGATGGGAACTCCATTAGATGGAGGTGGAGAATGCATTTCTTCATGGAGATCTATCTGAGGATATCTATATGGAGTATCCCCAGGGATTTATGTAGGATTCCTGTTTGGTCTATCAACTGAAGAAGTCTTTTTATGGCCTCAAACAGGCTCTGAGGGCATGGTATGCCAATATGGACTCCTATGCTATCATGAAACTTTTTACGTTGTAAGTCAGAATCAAATGTTTACATGCTCAGGATGACTGACTCACTTCTACTCCTAGTTTTTTATGTTGATTATTTGTTGATCATTGGTTTCTCGACTTTAGTGATTGCTGCAGTTAAGAGGATTTTGCATGATAGGTTCTTGATGATGGACATGGGTCCACTACACTTCTTCCTTGGACTTGAGATCAATCAGGATGCATCAGGCATCAAACTGTCTCAGGCCAAGTATCCATGATATCTCCTTAAGAGATTTCACATGATAGACTGAAAGTCTTCTATGAATCCTTTCTTATCAGGATTCAGACTTGAGGATGGTGGGGACACTCCACTATTTGACGACACACTATACAGACAACTAGTGGGGAGCTTGTTGTATTTCACACACTCCAAACCAAACCTCTCCTCTGTAGTTGGTGTTGTCTCTAAGCTCACGCAGGAGCCACATGAGCTACATTGGAAGGCTGCAAAGTGTATCCTTCAATACGTAAAGGGAACCATAAAATTTTGGATTCACTATTCAGTAGACTCTACATTGGACCTCATCGGGTTCACTGATTCTAACTAGGCTAGTGATAACATTGATCGAAAGTCCACATCTAGTTTCTCACTCAGTCTTGGTTCCAGGATTATATGTTGGTCGAGAAAGAAGAAGGATTCTATTGCTCTAAATTCAGTCAAGGTAGAGTACAAAGGGGTAGTTAACATAACAATTCAGTCTATGTGGATACAAAATTTTCTCACTGAGTTGGGAATTCAGTTTCATCGGTCGATCGTCATATGATGTGACAACCATATCACTCTAAAGTTCTGCAGAGATCCAGTTCAGAGGCAGTAGACAAAGCACATCGATATCCACATGCACTTCATCTGGGACTTCGCACATGAGGGGATCATCGACCTACAACTCTATCCTTTAGTAGAATAGACTATATACATCTTCACCAAGACCTTCACTGAGCAGAAGTTCCATTCTCTAGGCAGTCGTCTTGGAGTGAAGGACACAATTTCCTAACAACTGTCATTTCTTCTTTTTACATGAATTGT
>JASDQU010589433.1:89185-101273 GCA_032191745.1 Picea mariana | reverse complement strand
CATTATTTATTCTCCTATATTTTAGGAAGAATATTCATCTAGGGAGAATATTCTCTTCAGTTTTCACTTTAGTTTGATCAGTTGAGTGGAGTCTACATGCTACATTGGGATTATCACCATGCAACATTGGGATCATCACCAGCTAATACACATTGTCCTTGGGATCATCACCAGACTAGCACATTACCCATGATTTCCTGATCTCCTCCTCACTTCACTCATTTTTAGTCAATTAACTGAATATTGATAGACTAGTTAACTCAACTAGGTCGAAGTTCAGTCCTGTAACTGCCCAAGAGACTAGACTAGGTGGAAGTTTACTCCTATAACTACTGGTGTGTGTCTATATTACTCTAGACCACCACTATGGCACATTTCCTTCTCCTCAGTGCATATTGGTTGACTTATATAGAGTATATCATGTGTAAATTATCATTCATTCATTTGGTTAATGCGAATTCTTCCATTCTTTCTCTCCTGCTTCTCTTTTCTTCTATTTTCTCTGCAAATGTGTATGTTAATTCCCAACTAGATCTATTATGTGCATGTTCAATTGATTTACAATGGCATGCCTCATTCTATTGTTTCTGATCGATACCCCACTCTCACCAACATTTTTGGGCAAGAACTATTCAGGCTACAGGCACCCAATTGCATCTCAACACAACTTATCTTCACCAGAATGATGGTCAAAATGAAGTTGTCAACAAGTGTTTGGAAACATATTTGAGGTGTTTTCATAAGAAAGGAAAAATCAGTGGGCTCAATGGTTACAGCTAGTTGAATGGTGGTAAAACACTTCTTACCATACAACTACCCACATGACTCCTTTTGAAGCAGTATATCGAAAAAATACACCTTCAGTTATCTCATACCTTCCATGTGTCTCAAAGGTCCAGGAAGTTGACCAAATTCTTACAGCTTGAGAGACTATTCTCCATACCCCCAAAGAGAATTTGTTCATGGCTTAGAATTGCATGAAGCAACAGGCAGATCAAGGTCACTCTGAACGTCACTTTTATGAATGAGACCAAGTGTTTCTTCGACTGCAACCTTATAATAAAATGACCCTCAAGGATGATCATTGTTAGAAACTGGTGCACAAATTTTATGGTCCTTATACCATTCTCAAGCATGTGGGACAGGTGGCCTATTAGTTAAATTTTCCCAATCATTCTAAGCTCCATCATTTTTTTCATGTCTCCTGCTTAAAGAAGGTGATTGGAACTAAGTGCAAAACTCAAACCAACCTTCCCAGGTTGGATGAAGAAGGATCCATCTGGTTACAACCCCAAGCAATTTTGGAACAATGTGAGTGTCGTCTATGTCAATGCACCATCAAAAAAGTATTAGTCCGTTGGAAAGATACCACTCCAACAGATTCCACTTGGGAACCAACTACCATTGTGCAACAATTTCCTCATCTCAATCCTTGAGGACAAGGTTGTTTTTAAGGGGGAGGACATGTTAGGGACCTAACATCCCTAACCCCTCACATAGGTAGAATAATAAATTTTGATGTAATAAAGGATAATATTAATAAGGCCTAGCAATAGGGAATAATAACTCAAATGTAAGAAGACCTAATAGAAGCTTCCTCTTCTGGAAGGATCTTCCTTTAGATTGTTCTTTTGGATAGACATATTTGGTATAAATACAAATAGAGGGTATGGTAAGTTTGGTATGGGATATTATTGTAATAGAGATTTTCTCTATTGGAGGTTACCCCCTCGAAGAGGAAATTGAACATTGCTATCATTAATCAAGGTGCTCTTTCTAGTGTTATTCTAGTATTATTTTGGTATTAATCTGGTATTGTTATGGTTATATCATTTTTGTTCTTCCACTTCTAGCTGAAATATTTCTGTTCTGCATACTATTTTATATCTGGAATACTACAATCATGGACCTTCACCAATATGACCTATCTTGGATTTTTTTGTGTGTATCCTTTCAAAAAATGAAATGGTGATATATCAGACCTCACCATTGCATATATAAACATCGATGCCCTATAAAGTGCATCATGTCAAAAATCAAATTTTGTTCCAATGACCCTCATTGTCTCTTCACCCATTATAAGAAACATGGTCCTAATCCTCATTTTGTGCCCCAAGTGCTTGAATTCCAATCCCATTCTATATTTCAAGTTGTTAGGCTACACCATCGGCATGAACTACTTGCAGAACAATGTGCTCTGGTTCTATATTTTATCCATAATCAATGACAATTATTTATGGTCCATGGGTAGGTATATTGGGTATGTTGGGGAAAACTTCCTTTGTTAGTAGTCATCCACAGGTTCCACAATTTCACCTTAATATTCCAAGTGCCATCAGAAACCAATAAATTTTTACAATAAATTAGTTAAAAATGTTCTTGAATACATGCCCCAACTAATGGGCCGATGAAGAGACGTTTGGTGATAAAGAGTGATTCCTTGGATAATCTATGATTATATGTTGCAAAATTGTGACTGTGGGGAACTCAAAAAAATAACAAATACACCTTAATCAATAATTTTCATGAATGTGATTATATATTCATGTTGTTTGATGATAATGAGGATAAGGCTCATCCCAAATGTAATGATCTCATATTCAAGAATAAGTTTTGTAGGTTATATCATATCATGGTTTTGAAAATAGCTATTTTATACAAGGTGTGAATGTGAAGGGCATCAAGAATTTTAATGAATATAGATATCATATTATGGATGTTGCAATAGTTAGTACTATGAAAAGTAAAAAATTCTTAACTTGGCCCATACAAGCCTTGAAAAAATAATTGTTATGGTTAGAACAAACAACACCACTTCAAGGATGAAGTTTGTTAGAGAAGGTGGTAATTTGTTTTTGTAAATTATAATATTTGTATTTCCTTCAAAAACCTAGAGCCAAATACATATCAGTCATCCTGGTGCATGGACTTCTGAAAAATGGAAACCATCACCAGCACCACGTCCCCCCAAAACTTTAAATTATCCCCCGAGGGTCGTATTCAAACTGTCTAAGAGTGCTAGAAAGGATATATTGTTATTCTAGATTAAAATATAGCCTGGAGATTACAGAAACTGTAAATAAAAGAGTAACCAAAACCATAACTAGATTGCCAAATTATACACCAAACTGACCACTGCTACCATTATCACAAGGATGAACTAGTATGACAACAGCGCACACACAACTACGAGAGAATATTGGACAATGTTGAGAAGTTTGTTGTCTTGATAACAATTCTAGGAGAGTTTCCAACTTGCGGTCCATCATCTCCTGACGATATTGATGTTCTTCCATGTCTGAGTGAAGCTTGAAGATTAACCAAAGTTGTTCATTGGAGAACGGACGTGGGGAAGTCTCTACTTGATTTCCACTATATTTTCCCACTGGAATCGGTGAATTACTTTCTATAACATTACCATGAGCCTCAAGGATTGAAACAGAAGGTTGGGGATGTGGTTCTAGAGGAGAATAAGGGATTTCCATGTTTTCCTAAGGTTGTTCTAGTGGAACTTCCTCTTCCACTATGGAAAATCCCCATGCCTCTTCATCTTGCTAGTTGGCTAGGGAAGAAAAACGACTCGAATAGGGGGAAACTGAGGGAGAAATAGAGGGAGAGATTGAGGGTCGGAGAATGATATGAGTGCGAGAGGACCCCCAACCCTGATGAGGGTTACCTCATTCATGAGGCATGGTACCCAGGGGAAGGGGATGAAACTAGGAGGAAATCCTAATGAATTCTATGCCATGCATGAAGAAGAAGGATGGGGGAGCAAGCCTACAAATTGAAGGAGATAGGCAATCAACCAACCAAGGTGTATTGAAATAAAACCACCAGGGTGAAATGAAATAATCAAACGAGAAGAATGGATCCCATACAAGACCCATAACAAAAACATAAATTACATTTACCTCTAAAGTACCAAAGTCAGTTGAGACAACCATCAACGCGACCTACGACTTAATTATGAACATGAGAGAAAGACCACCAAGGGGAGTGCAAGAGTAAATGATTCATCTTAAGCAAAGGGTCATGCACTTGGAGGGCACACTAACATCCAGGTGGCCTATTATCAAAATCAACTAGGTGGCACCCCATCCAGGACATTGCATTCCAAGAGAGACATTGCAGAAAATCCCTGAAGCAGAGGAGGATTTGGATGTTGATTAGCTCAGATATAAATTTCCAAGCCTCTGTTGGTGACCCCAATATTTTTCAGTTTATCAACAATTTTATTAGCTTCTCATTGAACATGGGAGGGCACGAGCACCAAAGAAGGGATCAAAAAAAATTGAGGATCTCTATGGAGCTAAGGAGCCTCCAAATGGGAGATATATTTGTAGGATATGAGCCATACAGAAGCTTGGCGAGTAGTGAAATGATGATATTAGATCCATCTTCTAAAATTAGTTGTTTATATCCCGCTTATCTACTAGTTGAATCCCATGGAGGATACCCCAAAGTTCATCCGAATTGTTGGTGTCTTGACCGATACTTCCTTCCATGAGGTGAGTTATGTTGCCATTGTTGTCCGTAAAAACCACTCCAAACCCTACTAGCCTAGGATTTCCTTTGGAAGCACTATCAAAATTCATTTTGTGGAATCATGTTGGTGGCATATGCCAAGTATTAGAACTATAAGTTGAAATGCTATGAGGAACCTTGGAGAGATGAGTTTGGTTGAGGTTGAGGTTCCATTTAGAAAGGATTATGTGCTCATGAGGATCACAAGAAAGATCCTCTTCAGTCCAGTTATGTGATCTGATTGTTTCCCAGATGTTCTCATATATTTTGTTCCAAGAATTGGGCACTAGAAGGTTCTTAGAATGAAAAATTCTTCTATTTCTCTCCTTCTAGATGTGCAAGGATGAAAAGACAGGGAGAATTTTCCAAATTTTATTGAGAACAAAGTTTTTGAATGCAAGAGCTGTCCAATTTTCAATAGAATGGATGATGTTGTCATTCCTCCTATATGTTTTTAGCATTGCTTGAGATGCCACGTCCCAAATAGTGGCATTGAATAGACATTGGTTAAGGAGATGCCCCATGGATTCCTCATACTCTAAGAAGAGAGAGAAGGTTGAGGGGCCAATGAAGCCTCACTTTATTATATTTTCCCACGTCAATATACAGTTTTGTGCCACTAGCCAAAGAAAAATTCTTACCTTGGGCCAAAGGCTTGAATTCCAAATGCAATGCCAAATTTTATGAGTGGGTTGCTGATGAAACTTCGCCATAATATTGTATTCCTTTTTAATGGTGAAAGTTCCTAGTGGAGGGTGACCCCAATGAGGAATATCCAGTCCATAATAAGAACAAATTTTCCTTAGGGTCTCCTCGTCCTACCAGGGGCCTAAGTTTCATTTGATTGGAAAATTCATATCCCTATGACTGAGTTTCCATTCTCACCAGAGCGAGGACGGATCAACATCCTTCCAGAAATATTCTACTCGTGTGTTTTCAACATTCCACATATGGGTGGAGATATCTTTCATGTGTTCTTGATGAAGCAACAAGGCCATTTGTTTCCAGGAATCCGACCAAAATAATGCCTCCTTACCATCTTTAATCTCATAGAACATGTGTTCTTGAATAAATTGACTATGTTGTTGCACTGCATTCCAAATAATAGAACCAAAGAGTTGTTCTTTCCATCTAATATTTTTTTCTTCCTCAACTTGTAGAGTGTATTTATTTCACCACAAGAGAGCGCAAATATATTTTGGGCGCTTCAACCATCTCCACCAAATTTTGGAACCCATAATTTTATTTAACAAGTAGGGATCTCGAAACCCAAGTCCTCCAGAGAGATTTGGCAATCAGATCTTTTCCCATATGACCAAGGCAATTTTTTTTTCTTCTTTGTGGCCTCGCCAAAGAAAAATCCCTTCGATACTGCAGATAGAGTTTAGTACAAATTTAGGGGTTGCAAGAGCCGAGAATAGGTAAATAATTATGGCTTGGAGGACAAACTGGAGAAGGATCAGTCTCCCTACCAAGTAGAGGGAGCGGAAGGTCCAAGAAGATAAGAAATTGGTGAGGGTTTGAATAAGAGGTTCCCATGAGTTGTTCCTCAGTGACTTATCAATCAAAGGGGTACCCAAGCACTTGGACATAATGGAACTCTGGGGAAATCCAAGAATATGAGAGATGTGATTTTGAACATCTAAGGGGGTGTTGAAAAGGAATATTCAAGATTTATTTGAGTTAATAGAAGTACTCGAGGCTTCATTGAATTCATTTAGAATGTCCCTAATCTTGACGGATTCCTTGGTCGAGGGGATTCCCATCATCATGGTATCATCCAAAAACTGACTATGGGAGACCATTGGTTGAATTCCATGCAAGGGTAGGCCACACAGAGAACTAGATCTTTGATGGATTCTTTAATATAATTACTCAAGTACTAAACCATGATTATGAAGAGGAAGGGAGAAATGGTATCCCCTTGACGAATACCTCTTGAAGGTACACAGGTTTTAGAGGGGGTACCATTGAACAAGATAGAGAAAAAATCAGAGGAGGTTAGGCTAAGAATCCAATTGACCCACTGATTGCTAAATCCAAAGGATAAAAGGAGAGATCTCAAGCTTAAGGATCATTCTAGGAGTGTGAGAGGATTTTAGGGAGTGGATGACCTCATGAGCTATAATTACACTATCCATGATCTGATGTCCTTCAAGATAACTAGATTGTTCTTTCGATATTATCAAAGGAAGTAGAGGTTTAAGTCAAAGATAAATTGCCTTGGTTATTATCTTGTATATGACATTACAAAGAGAAATTGGTCGAAATTGCTTGGGATGCGAGACCCGCTCCTCCTTCAAGAAAAAACTAAGAATAGTTTCATTAAGATCATTTAGGACTCTTCTAGAGACGTGTAATTCCTACAATAATTTCCAAAATTCCTCTCGAACCATTTTTCAACAATAGTGAAAAAATTCGATAGTGAATCCATCAGGATCTAGTGCCTTCCCAACCGACATTTCTTTAATTTCCTTGTCCACTTCCTCAATGATGATAGGTCTAAGAGGTGCCTAATTCTTTTCTTGAGTGACAAGAGCTGGAATATGCTACTTGATTTTATTGATATCCTATAATTGATTTGGGCAAGGTTTTGTTAATAGTTCCTATTAATAATTGACTAGTTCATTTTCCCTCTCCTCATGATTGAAAAGTTGTTGGCCTCGATTAGTTTCCAGCTGTGTGGTTGATATGAAAATGGGCGAGTACTTACTCTACACAAGTTTCAATCGAGAATAGTTTTCTGAAAAATTATTTGCATAAGGATTAAAGGGAAAATGTGTCCATTATTAACCATTCTTTTAAGCAATAATACATAACACACACGAACTCAAAATGGAATAAATAACATGAAAATATAAGAGAGAGAAAACCAATGTTGGTAACGGAGTTCACCCCTCGTGGGCTACGTCTCCGGACCCACTTCAATTGGAATACGAATTTCTTTCATTCCTTCTTCAAAATATGTTGGGACCTTCTCATAAGTGATTACATAAGATATTCCTTCTCCTTCAATGAGGATTCAAGAAGACTACTCACACTCATATCTCTCCATACATCAATAAGGATACTTCCTTACATGAATAACTCTCTCAATACTTAGGAGTAGTAGCACTATGGCTCTCTAACTCCACTCATTAGTTATTCATTAATCTCCCCCTTACATAGGGCTCACATAAGGAATTATATAGTTTTGCCTCACTCTCTCTTAAAAAGAGCATTAATTCCTAGATCTACAATAATAGGATCTAATTACAAAAGAGGAAAAGCAAGATCCATAAAAGTAGGATCTCAAACTATCTTCAAGCACATAATGAAAAAAGTCTCACAACCACCCAAAGGCTCTTCAACCATGCCATTTATTCTCTCAACCTATAATTGAGAATAATGGAAAATTGATGTGAGGTGGTTTCTCACATAAAAACCAATTTCCAAAATTATAATTTAATGATAAATAAGTGAGTCTAATTTCCCTCACAAGTATTAATCATTTTACATCAAAAGTGAATAATAATGTATGAGTTTTTCCAAAATCTCATAAAGCATAATTAAATGCATGAACACCTCATAAAAGTATAAGAATGCATGAGACCTTTTCCTCACAAAACATTAATAAAATGCATGAGAAAATAAAACTCATAAAAGCATAAATTCACCACTTTCACCATTTGTCATCAACTTCAAATCAACTTGGTGAACAAAGTAAAGTCCCTTCCATGTGTGGAGATCCGCCTGGATCACGCTTCTCCACAAAAGAAAAGCTTGGTATCCAAAAGTATCAACTATATCTGTATGAAAATGTCTTCAAAAGGCACATTCCTTCAGGAATCCTTCACCCACGTACTTCGGAATCATAATGTGAAGCCAACACTTGCAACTACTGCAAAAAAAATGTTTGGAAAAAGGCACATCCGTGTCTCCTTCACCTCTGTTCTTTGGAGATGAAATGTTGAAGACCACATCTGCATAACTTGCAACTTGTAGCTGGTGATACATGTATTACATCTTTGGAGTACCTTTCTTGCCAAGAGTTTATAAATACACTCTTTGGACAAGTTTACAAGGAATGCCAAAATAGGCCTAGGAAAATCGCCCCATTCAACTGTTTACATGATGATTACAAAATGAAGCTACTTAAGGATTAAGGCACAAAAATAACGCCTCTCACTCTCCTCACTCAAGAGTGACTAAAAATCCATTACAATGCTTCATAATCATTTTTACAAGACAATATAAAAAAATCACTAATGGTTTAAACCCTATGGTCTCAAACTCCACTACAATATAATGTGCATATGGAAAAATTCCCAAAACTCCTTTGATTGCCATCACTTTAACTTAGGCATATGGAAACCTTATGAAAATGGCTTTCAATAGTTTACATGAGTTACACTATAATGTAAAACCCAAAAGAACATGCCAGCCAAAGAATTAACCAAGGTATCAAAACCCACTTTATGGAATAATATATGCGCCCAAAAACAAAGGTTAATATACCTACACATCGTACATATGTTTGGCATCAAAAAAATATGAGAATGTTCACCCGCGTGCTCCGAGAACAAGTCTGAGATCTAGGGTGGCTCATATGGCCTGGCGCTAAATACATCCAAACTCCCACTATAGAATCCTCGACGGGAGCAGGCACCGATGAAGCTCCATGGTTTTGGTGATGACCCTCGACACTGTGGAAAGGCCCATGGGCTGACATCGACTGCGATGAAAACGTGACATCAATTCTTGTGTGCAGACTTCAAATCTCGACTATGTATCCAAGCCACAAAGGCCAACAGAAAGAGTATCACCATCGACTCTGCCAAACTGAAGTTCATATTATCGACCAAAAAGTATTCGGGAAATAAGTTTTGGTCTCTTCACTAAATTATTGCCAGATGCATAAAAATGATCCCAAGGAGCCACACACAGTATAGCTAACTCGGTAACCATGGGGACCGAATCTGCATTTTCTGGTCACCAACACCATTTAATATTGATCTCATCGGCCTCTAACAATGGCTAGCTCGAGTAGAATGGCCTTTCCAATAGTGAACGTAAACAAAACCGCCAGCGTTGCTTCTAATTGAGTAGAGATGAGGCGACGGATGAAGTGATTGAAACTGAGGTCGATGTTAGAGATGTGAGTGGATCCCTTCAGATAAATCATGGCTTTGGTGGTCTAGGAAATAAACATAGAAGTCGACTTGGTGATGTCGATGGTTGTTTTCTAGATGAGCTACCCATTCTACCCTGTGAAGCCATCATGAAGAAAACCATGAAAGCCTCCGAACCCTAATAATCAATTTCCATTGAAGTGGGGCTCGATGCCAATGAACAACATGGGAAGGATTTTGGTTTGAGAGATGCATTGGCTCCTGTAAGTCGATGAAATGGGTGGTTTTAAACTACTTCATCAAATCTTGGGTCGGTTTTGCCCTTCGAGAAGATCACATAATATCTTATTTTTGGCTATTGTGTTAAATATATATCAAACCACATGAACTTATGCAGACTCAATCTCCAAGCCTTGGATTTGGATTAACCAAAACGGGATGTGTTAGATATCCCCATATCTCGTACACTTGTGTTATGGCTCACGTTCTGATATCCATGCTAGATAGTTCCTGCGTGTCCGCTCACAATTGTTTATTAGCATAAATAACGACGTCGATGCCTTTTTTAGAAAAGTAACTGCAGCATATCCCACAAAACAAGCCTTCATTCAATATCGATGACTCTATTTTTGTGACAACGGGTGAATGACGAGGATTGATATCTCCAACAATAAATAACCATCCTCTATGGTTCCAACTTCCCTGAGAATCTCGCTGGTCCTCATGGACACTTGTAAATATTTGTTCGCGAGAGCTATGCATCCGAAAATATGAACTAGGATCCCGACGGAAACCTTGTAGGGATGTGAACTCCAACAAAATCCCATTTTACCTTCAACATTTCCATCTTGTCACAGGTTCGTTTCCCGTGCAACCTCAAAAACTGGGGTTTTAATTTTCTACCAATGGCAACGCATCATGACTGCAATCGAGCCGTAGTGGATCACACAATCGGATTACTAGTTCAAAGATAGGCCACAATGGTGTGATCTGGTCAAGATAAGTACCAACGCAGAATGGAGACACTGAATTAATCTGAAAATGGATAATATACACCACTTGATCCAGATATAACACGAACAATATCTCCTCGCTATTGGTAAGAGTGCTCATAATAATAGAGAGAGTGCATGTAGGTATCCAGAGAACCAACTTCTATCAATGGTGCTTAAACTGCAATACTGTGATCACGATGGTATCGCTAGAACATGAATTCCTTGGCCACGTGAACGGACATGATCACATTACCTCTGTGAGCGACACTATTCTCTAATGTCATAACAACCAACGCTAGATCAAGTGTCTTATGTGGTACGTCTACATTTCAACAAGCTGCAGAACCATCTTGAACATATGGCTCTGCAACATATGCGTACACAAATCTCACACTAGGCAGCGACTAATTTCATATACCCATCACACACCGTTTCATTTGTCATTATGGTATGAAAACATAACAAGCTGATATGTGCAAAATTATAGTGATGGAGGACTGAAAAAAAAATCGATCAATAGTAAAAATATGGAAGACTTCCCTATTATTAATGTCAACAAGAGAGCCTGCATAATACCAGCAACACCGATAATGGAAGCCATGCAGAATTCCCCAAACTTGGAGATATTTTGCACGTCCATTGTGCATCCTCTCAATAGATTCTTTCTAATCGCTTTTTGATCTTATGGAGGAAACGATTCCTATATGTGCACCATATTCCGAGACCGAGGAGGATCCATTTGGATCATGCCTCCTACTGAATCTGAAATTTAAAACCAACATAATTCAATTTTGCGGGTAAAATATCCATTGCTTACCCAACCAATCGAAGGTTCCCTCTTCCTGCAACTGAGTTTCTTCAGGAACTGTAGCAGGAACATTGGTCACAAACTCTTTCGCAACCTCTTTCCTGGTGGGCGCTGGAGCAGGTTTATTCCTCGAACATAATTGTGGCTAGAGCTTCCAACATTTCTTCTCCCAATGGCCACTGATGTTGCAGTGACTGAAAAAATTCCTTCGTTTTCCATTCAAATGCTCATTCCTGATTGGAGGATGTGGAAGGTGTGGTTTGTTCTTTGTCTCACTTCTCGTGGACACATCTGTCTTCTTAACCCAAACTTCCTTCATCTGATATTTGGCTATATCATGATTAGAATTTGTAATGCAGAAATCACTTTTCTTACATTCAAGAAAATACTTTGAATGACTCTCATACCTTCTTGAATTGTCCTTGATCCAATGAGTACAAGATGGCTCGATTCCTTTCCTGGAATCCAATGATGTAGAAATGGTTTTTGAGGTGGCTCTTACTTCAACAGAATTTGAGCACTCTCCAATCTTCTCTTGATCGTATCCCAAACCTGTAAATCGTGGTGTTTGTACCACCTCTAGTGGCTGAGTGATTCCTTGGCCATGAATTCCAGGTCCACCTCCTCTGTATCCCATCTCAGTGAGGAGC
>JASDQU010589433.1:54027-75102 GCA_032191745.1 Picea mariana | reverse complement strand
CAATTCAACAACCAAGGCAACCGAGGCAAACAATTCAACAACCAAGGCAACCGAGGCAGACATAGCTACAACCAAGGCAACCGAGGCAAGCAAATCAACAACGATTTTACTGTAGGCAACGGCACCCAAAACATCGAGGGCGACTAGGCAAACAGGCCAACAACTCCGGCACCCAACCAGCCCAACTTCAGCTTCTAGTAATAGCAGGTAATGATAAGGAGACCAAGTTATACTAATAGTTTTTGTTTTCCTTTGTAAAATCTCTTCTCTTTCTTGAGCAACCGCAGTATATGCAGAAAGGTGTCATGATTTTACTTACGTTGTTTTTGCATGGCAGGTATGGGAAAGAATAAATGCAGTCGAAGACTGTGTGTTGATGTTCGACTGACCTATGTGTTTGTAGGGTGAAGTACTTATGGTTTGTTTAGGGTTGAATGAGGCGTCCACTATATCGATTCAATTCTGTAATGGTTATGTTATTCTGCTGACGTTAGCCTTTGCAAGATTGATGTGCACTCAAAACGAGATGGACGCTGCCATATTTTATCTATGATTATGTATTAATAAATTATCTTCCCAATTATCATGTTTTTAATGGTTTGGTTGTGATATTTGGTATAAAATTGAGTCATTCTATATATATATGAATGACTCATCTTCCAAAGTCACATTTTTTGTTAGTGGGATCTTCCACTTAATGAGGTACTCTGTGATTATTCATTTCATTAGTTGCTAGATACGTGTTTTAATGGTTGTTTCAGTTTATATTATGATTTTTTCTTTTTTCAATCTAATTCGRGATCTTATCATTGACTACCTTCTTTGAATACCAAATATGAAATATCKAATGTACAAAAGGAAAAAGGAGGCAACTCAAATCTATAGCCCATATTACTAATATTCAACAACACCTTGTAGGGACCCTAGTAAGTGGGTGTTAATTTTTTGTCCTCCTTTTATTACTTGAGGGATGTTTGTTTCTATATTTGTAGCCTCAAAATAACCTAATCCCCCTCTTCAAAGTGCATTGCATTGCAATGTTGATCTCCTAGTTCTTTTATTCTATTTTGTACTATAGCCAAGTCGTCCTTCAGATGTTGGTTTCGATGTGATCCTTCATTGCTTGAACTTTAGCTTTCCCTCTCAAGGGTGGTGTGATGGATGGAGGTTTATACCCATAAATTGTTGTACTTGAGACATTTTGGATGAATTATGGAAGACAATGATGTATGGCCATTGTACCAAAGGTAGCCATTTATCCTATTTTCACTATTTATAATATGTAAAGAAACAAAGATAACCTTTTATGAGTACCCAAACAAGAAAACAAGTCAATCCAAAATTACCAATGAAGATTTGATCTGTCACTTACAATAAATGCATATTTCATTAAATGTGAAATTAAACATTCCATATCGGATTTATTTAGATGTTAAGTGAGATTGGATTTTTTCAAAATGAGAGTAAAAATTTAATTCACTACTTTGAATTTGCATATTAATCATTTTTTCTTATAATATTATTATTATGATTTATATAAAACCAAATATTAATAAATTTCAATGAACTATTCCACTAAACCATTGTTTTCTAACATATTCTCTAATATTATTATTTATATGTTAAAAGCCAAGTTTAGCTAAGTTCATTTCATGAATAAAAGTTTTTGATAAAAAGTTCTCACCTCTAAAGCTATTTTAAAGCATATTGTGTATGTTTGGTTTAAAAATTACTATAAACTTGTTATAAAAAAAATGTTGAAACCTCCCTTCATCATTGAAAATGACATTTATGGAGTTATGATGTCCAAGTATAGAGGTGTTTCTCCATTCACAATAGCCATAATCACATTTCCTAGTTTGATTGAGAAGCTAAGGAGAAGCAAGGAGCAAAGGGAATGCATTCACATCAAAGGTATGGATATTCATGTATTTCCTACATTTTAATGAACAAATCATTTGTTTTCCACATAAATATTTGAGTTTATGTTCATAAATATTTAGTTCTTGTCTTGTAATTAATAGATCGATATATATCTAAATTGAATTAGTAGTTCTTAACACTAGGAGAAGAAGTAGATTGGTGTTTGTTTGTTCCTTGTGTGCAGGAAGCAGGTTGCAAGGATTGGCGCTTGAACTCAAGGTCTGCAACATCCAAGACACTCGAGCACAACCTTCAGAAGTAAGGTACACCATTATCTTCCCTATTGGTATTAAAAAGAATTGTTTATTTAGATCTAGAGAAACAATTAGAAGTCTAGCCCCACTGTCTATCTAGGATTAGTAAGCAGATCCTAGGGAGATCTAACTTTCCATACATGTGAGATTTTTCCAATAAAAGAACTGACGATTCCACCGTGGAAGAATCTTTGATTCTTCTCTAGTTTAGAGAACCTTACCAATTAGTCTCTATTTTATGTTTGTGATTTGATTTATGTCTTCACGGTTACTCTCTTAGTATTTAGATCTCTCATATCTAACATATCTGAGACATATATTTCTATTATCATTTTTTTTTGGAGTTATCACTTGTTGCACTATTAGTGTCACACAACGATCTTCGTTGATTGCATAGTATCTATCCTACGAAGACAATCCCTGTAAATTGGGAAAATTGCAAAATTCCCAGATTCCTTTGGTCAGATTTGGAGAGGTATGATCTTAGAGATATGTGATTGATCTACATTGTTAAGGTCTTGCCTCTAGTTGAGTCTTGTTTCCATGCAATTTTCCTTCAATTTATGTTTGGAGTTTGTTTGTGTGTCTTTCTTGGGTTACTTGATTAAGCTTTTTAGCTAACTAGTGATCCATTAAAGTTGGGCACTGAACCAAACAACTTTGAACAAATATGGTAGCATACTGATTTGATTACATTTGGTTTACCCTCTTTTGATTGTCATTTGTTACTAGATCTATTCCTTGAAAGTTTTGGGTTGAGATCCCGTGTAGACATTGGAGTGTGCCATGGGGCATCACTACCAATATCAGACTACCCTTTACTTGTTGATTTGTTGGTTTTCCTTTTGCATATTGTTTTCTTGATTAGATCAAAGAAACTGTTTGCATTACGTTTGGAAAAATAACAAAAAAAAGAGAAAATTTTGCATGCCTATGAGCTTTTGAAGCATTAGAACAAAAGTGCATTAGTGAAGTGTTTGGTTGGAGTTCTTCTAATAATTTTGGATCTGAATTGTTAATATGGTTTCTTGGTGTTTAAGGATTGCACCATGAAGTTTAAAAAGGAAAGGAAAAATCCTCTTTCCCTCTCATAGCTAGAATTCATTGAAGCGAACAAATTGTACTGGCATATTTGCATTGCTTGGTTGGGTCAAGAGTCATAAACACAATTAAAGTTTCATTTATTTCCCTTTGACATAAGAAACAACCATAAAAAGAATTGCATAATCTAAAATCTATTGGACATTTTTCTTTGATAGAAAACCAACATTGGATAGGCTTAGGGCCTTGGAGTAGGATTGGAGAGTAAACTCTACAAGGCCACCAAAATCAAATCTAGAGTCACTAAAGAGTGAAAAATCTATTTTTGCAACCAGTGTGTTAGGAAGCTCCTCTAACATAGGAGTTAAGCATGAGCTCACTTCGAGGAAAGTATGGAGATTACACCTCTATGACTGTTTCGATGTTTGCAGTATCGCTTTGATTACTACGTATATGAGGGTTTCATTGATGCCACACCTCTATGTAAGGTAATGACTTCAGAGATTTCAACATAGTTACCCTTCCTTTACATGTGGTTGGACCTACATCTATTATCTTGATCATTTATTGTGAGGTGGTATCCTTAGTGACCATTCCTAGGTAGCCTACAGAGATGACTGCTGGTGGGATGTTCTTGTAGTAGTTGGGGTAAACATTCGTTCACAATATCAGTTTTCCTGGAGGGTTCCCGCCTTAATAAAGCATGCTTGCAGCGGTTAGGGTTGTTTTGAGTATATCATTGTAACTACTCCTCATACCTTGACTAGCCAATATTATGGGGACTTCATTGTTGATAGTTTTGTTGTCATTGATGTCAACCCTTGAAGAATCCCCAACGATATGGTTTTGGTACCCGAAGTTGATTAAGGAATATGGACAAGAAGGACAATGTAATTGTAGGGAAGACTATCATATATGGATAGTACATGTTGTTTCATTTTCGGTGAGATGTGGAATGCCACGTGGTTCCTCGCGGTTAGGGAGATATGGCCTTGTAAAGTTGGAAGCTCTGAAGAGTGGTCAAGAAGCCCCTAGTTGGTTACAAGTCTTAGTCAAAGGGTAAAGTGGTTGCAACAAGAAATCCCTAAAGTAAGGAGAGAGGTTAATATGAAAAAGTATATAAACAACTCAAGGAGTCTCTCATAAGTACACTCACACACTTATTCAATGTTTATCTTTATTGTGATCTAGTGATCTTTTGTTAAGGTTGTGATGACATATTTCTAAGGTAGCAAAGGAAGTTTGGAGGAGAAATTCTTGGGGTTGTAGAAAACCCTAGTTTTTGAGGTATCCGCGGGTTACAGGTCAGTAGGGCATGGATGTATGCAGACTATAGTGGAGGAAAGCACGGATATATGCGGGCTGTAGAAGAGAAGGTCGTGTATATGTGAAAATCTCATGAATGGTTGAGTAGATGTTGGTACCAAGTCCCTAAAGGTATGAAAGAAATCTAGAGGTCAACAACTCAATTTTTCAGGTCATCTATAGAGGTATCAGTATGGTTGTATACTTGTTTAGATGATTACTCAGTCATGGTATTGTAACACCCCAAGATCAAGCCCCAGTTGTAAATGAAAATATGTTTTGTAGGCTGGTAAGCCAGGTTAAGTATAGGCCAGAAGGCTTATGTGATTATTAGGCCAAAGAGCCTAGATGTTAAAGGCCAATGCACCTATTTTTGTATATGTAAACACTCATATCATTAATAAAATACAGCGTTGCGTGTAAACCAACCACGATAAAGAGTAGGGGGGACTAAACTTCACTAGGAAGGGAAAGGGGGTGGCTAAGAGCCTAGGAAAGGGGTTAAGCTAGAGAGATTATTTCCTAAAGGAATATTATAATATTGTTCCTAAAGACTAAGGTGGGAATAATTATTTTATCCTAAGTTTTGAGGATGGGGACAAGTGGGGCAAAGTGGCTCTCAACCCGACAAGTGTTCAATTTGGGACATGCATACAAAGAGCGTGGCCTTAGTGTATGAGCCATTCATTCTACGATTTTTCCATCCACGAGGGCATTCAACCATTCTCTCCATTGTTCGAACCTCTCCTTGCTACATGCACTCCTTGAGCAGAAAATCGTACTTCATGTTAGGAGTAGCGCCCTGTATTGTCCTGAGCTAGTATGGTACCTTACCCGAACCAGTATTGCACCTTATTTGAAGGTCGTTGTTTCCATCACCTATACTCTACCCTGAACGTTGTTGTTGCCATTATCTGTACATGTATCTGATTGACTTAAGAGCTGGACTGAAGAAGCGGGTTGTCAGGCCCATGGAAATGAAGAGACAGGTTGTCAAGCTCGTGGACTGAAGAAGCGGGTTGTCAGGCCCGTGAGAAACTCTCTTCAGGTGAGAGAATTGTTGAGGAAATTGATTTCCTAAGGGATCCCAACTACAACTACAATTCTCTGAGACTTCCTATCTTTCCTATTGTTGAAGCCCTAGAAGGGAAGTAGGGCAGTCGAAGGACCATTGAGGAAAGAAGGGGCACACTTCCTAGCATGGGACAGACATGTGGGGAATGAGAGGTTGTAGGCTGTTAGTTTGAGCTGGCACCTGTAATGAAATCCTTCTTGTTGATTGTGTAACATTAGCCTAGATAGGAATCCATTTACCTGGGTGGAGTTTAGTCCCATCTCGGGGGTGACCCATTGTTGAGAGTTCTAAGCAACGTGGTCTAAGGCTGGGAGGCTCGTGGAAGGTCTGCACGCCATCTGTGGTCTTCTATCTAAGATAAGTATCAATTGTGTGTTAATTTACATGTTGTGTATTTATACATGTGTTTATGTTTTATGGGTTTTTGTCTGTGTATGTTGCATGTATATTTTTATGGTTATTCCACATGAGTCTGGGCATTTGCTAAGAGTATATGCTTTAATATTCGTATATAGTCCGAGCTTTCCATGGTACAACCCAACAGATGGTTGGGGGTGTCACAATATGGTTTTCAAAATTAGTAAGAGTGTTTTATGTAGTAGCATGGCCCGACATGCGTGGTCGGGGACATTACAAATTGGTATCAAAGCTCCAGTTTTCAACACTGAGTCTGGATGGGCCGTGTAAGTAGAAGTTGAAGCCAAATTTACAGAGAAAAATCTTGTTCGCATTGGCCTAAATTTTGAGTTACAGAGTGTCCATGAATGTTAGGAGGGCGTTGAGAGTACACCTTAACTGTGTTTGAAATCTCAGGAGGTGTAGTGGTTCAAGAAACCACAACAATCATTGGATTTGACCAAGATTAGATCTGGGTCATTGGATCTGTTCAGAAGAAGACAAATCCCTCACAGTCATCCAATCTGGAGAAGGTGCGTAGTCGTTAAGCACCGAAGTCCTTCGAACTTCGCTACTTCGGCATATCAATGGCTTAGATTAGATCTAGCCAAGTCTAATCAATGGGTGAGATCACTTCTCATAAATCTCACTTAGAAACTCACTTTACTTAAGTTTCCATAGTTTGGTTTATGTCTCTTAATTCACCTACTTTGTGAATTAATTGTCACTTTATGACTTAAGTGACAAATTTCACTTTATGACTTAAGTGAATAAAGTCAATGTGAAATTAGAACATAAAGTAAAAGTATAAGGGTTATAGTCTCCCTCTTTGTGTTTAGAGACTCACAAACACAAGGGGACCACTTTCCAAGGTACACAAATCTCAACATAAAAGTCAAGGATGATTATGTGTTTTGTTTCTATTTGACAATATTTAACCATATGTGCACTTCAACTTAGTTAATATCTTGGTGAGATCATCTCTATATATGCTCAATATCTTTGAAATACTTAATATAAAATATTTTATATTATTAGTACTTTTGTTATTTATTGTATGATGTCTATATATATATATAATAATGTGTGATTCCATTATATAAATAGTGTAATGTTATTATTAGATTATATAATAAAAATATTATATCATATAGTTATTAATTTGTAATATTTCATGAGCTTCATAGTGAAACTCAGCGTTGGTCAATTCCTAAAACACCATGGGATGAAAGAGTGTGTCAGCTTTGTGACACTAAGAAGGTTGAAGATGAAAAACACTTTCTCTTATATTGTTCAGCCTATACCCATATTAGATCTCATTTTCAAAATATTTGTCACACTATCAACCTTCCTAACTTCTTAACTCAACAAAAGTATGGTGATCTTGGAAACATCATCTTAATGTTTTTTGAGCAGAGAAACAAAATTCTAAATAATCACAAGTAATCACAGTAATCACTTACCCTCTTAAGGTCCGATAGACCGATTCGGTCTTAGTGGATGTTAATCATCATCATCATCAATTTAGTATTATATAATATTTATTTAATAATTCATTAGTATTAATTGGTAGTATGTCATATAAATATAAAAAAATAATCTTTAATAAAACAAAATATAACATTTTCATCAATGTTTATTGGTGTTGAAAATGGAGTGTATGGTTTCCACTACCACTATAAAGACAATTAATGATAATAATATTTTTTATTTTAATTTTTTTAAAGGAAATTTTGAGGGTTTCTAAGTACTTCACCATGATCCATGGATGGTAAAGAGGATAAACTTTAACCCTGATTATGGCGTTAATGGAGTGTATGACTTCCACTACCAAGTTTTCAACTTTTTTTTTCCAAAAAAACCCTAGCTAAAAACCTTTGGAGTACTTGTCCACTCTCTCGCCATGATTATGGGACCTAACGATTATCAATATTTTTACTACCACTATAAAAACAATTAATGATAATATTTTTTAATTTAATTTTTTTTTCCAAAGAAACTATCACTTCTACATAAACTATGGATGGTAAACAAAGTAACTGATTACGGAATCTAACCCCCCAAAAATTAAGAAAATCGAACAAGTGACCAGCAAAAAAATCTCATATCTAACTCTAAACCATTAAACTAACCTTAAAAACTAATTTAATTATATAAAATAAAAAATAAAAATCTAAAAATTATTTAATTTCATATAAATCTAAATGAACAATAAATTTAAAAATCTTAATTATATTATCTTAATTTTAAATTTTATAAATCAAATTATAATTACAAATGAATATATGACAAAGCACAAAACTCCACCGCACCGATATAGTTTGCCACATCAATAAATATTATATTTAAACTTTTTTGACACATAAATAAATATTATATTTAAAAAATAACGTTCTCAATGATGTCACTGTTGTTTATGACGTTCTCGATGATGTCAGCATTGTTGAAATCACCCTTCATTTTCTTTGAAACAAATGACACATAAATAAATATTATATTTAAAAAATAACGTTGTCAATGATGTCACTGTTGTTTATGACGTTTTCAATGATGTCAGCATTGTTGAAATCACCCTTCATTTTCTTTGAAACAAATGACAAATAAGGAAAAAAGCATAAGAGAAAAGTGTTAGCCTTTAGGAGAAAAGCAAGGGGTGTTTGAAATCAAATATGCAGATGGAAAAAGGGAGATTCGAGGATATCCTGCACATGTTCGTGCTGCCTGAGAGGCAAGCTTGAAGAGGCTTGATATCGACTGCATTGATCTCTATTACCAACATCGAATTGACATTAAAGTTCCCATTGAAGTCACGGTATGTATGTATATCATTTACTGCAAGTACTAACTAGCTTACTGCCTGGCATTCAATACTGTGGTGGTTGATATATATATATATATATATTGGTATATATTCAACTGTGTATATACTACTTGTTATGGTATTGAATGCTGTGACAGCACGTTGGTTATTGTTGGCCATTATCATCTACTGGCTCTTCTGAAAATTTCTGTATGTTCTTTATTTTCAATCCAGGTCGATGTGAAAGCATCACTCGTGATACTAATATCTTGTTTTGGTGTCGATGTTTTGTAGGTCCTTTAATTGTTATTTTTATGATTTATTATAAATTATATATTTTTGATGAGATTTTGTTTTATATTAATAATTTTATTTTATTAGTTATTCTCTTAAAATCATAATATATCATAATATGGAAGAGTTCATTGACCTTGTTACATAGAGTCATCTATGAATTGTAGGAAAGGAATCATTGATGTTCTTGGAAGAGTTCATTGACCTTGTTACATAGTCATCTATGACTCTATGAATTGTAAGAATCATTGATGCTCTTAGCCTTAGTTGGGAGATGTTCAAAGTAATTTATTTGACTGTTGTGTATAGAGTAAGTGTTCTTCATTATTGTTGATTTCCTTGCTATCAGTCATCAATGATTATAAGGATTGGGTGAGCAATACTCACTTTGCAGTGATATAGATTGCAGTATATATGTCCTTATTTATGTGTTTACAAACATATTGATGTGTTTAAGTATATACTATATCAGAGTGTATTTCACTGCAGGGTGTACAAGGATAAGGATGACAAATAATGAGCATTCAGTTATAGAGTATTTAATGTTTTGTATGTTGAGTTTTATATTATTAAATCTAAAATTATTTAGATTTAACAATGTAAAACTCAGTATTTAAATCTTAAGTTATTTAGATTTAACAATGTAAAACTCAACATTCAAAGCATTAAATATTCTATATTTATTTATCCCATAAACTTTATATCTTTGGTGCCCTATGGACCATTTTATTATTTATGAGAATGGAGGCTTTTTAACCATACAAAAACTTGTAATTGCAATGCCACAATAGAGGTAAGTTATATGTTGAATATCCCTGCCAATTATAATGATTATCCCATTTTCCTGCCTTATCCTCTACTCAATGTTCAAGCCTGAGGCATCCCTTAAGGAGTTTCTCAAAGCAGGCAAAAAAAACCACCGTAGAATACCAAGCACTTCAACCAAAAAAAAATGCCCCCACAATCACTTAGACCAATCTGCTCAAACACTAAGACAGATCATTTCACTGATTTATGTTTGATAAAATGCCATTGTAGTAGGACTAGGAGTTCGCTGAGTCAAATTGGCACACAACGGAAACAAGCAGAATATACCTACCCCGGTCAAAACCCAGTCAAACTTGCCATTACTAGGTAAGTATAGGAAAACTTGTTAAGTATGATCTAAAAGCTCAGAGAAGCCATAATGGAAAAATAACCATTCTTCAACATTCTCTCTTTTATAGGTGATTTTCTGCAACTACAGTTTACGGCATGTTTGCAGTGGGATTCGAAGTTTTTTTTTAAGGATTTAATGCATGTATTAAAGGGTAAAATGTCAAGGAAATAAATTTTGGGTTGGAAATTGGTTGGTTGTATGGCCAGATATGGAGCATAATGAACAAATCTATCTGAAACACAGATCCTAAAGTGCCAAGCCAAAGCACATGAAGAACTTGCTCATGAAAACATATGGCAGTATTTTCATGAATCCTGGGCCTGTATTATACTTCAAAAGATATGTGCAATTGCTTGGCAAAATGGAAGATCTTTATAGGAGTAGGTTACCCCTAGATTTGTGAACCTTCATTAACCTATAGAGAATCTCTAAGTGTTACAAGCTATAAGTGCCACCTAGATGTAGGAGTTCAAATACATGAGATATCAAATTTTGCCAAGCACAAAATTTTCAAAGGCAAACTCTTTACGAGATACACAACTAAAGATGATCTTAAGATTTACGATACAATACATGAGCACTCAAGGTGCTCATTATTTCTGAGTCTTTGCTTTCGAATTGTCCTCAATATTTGTTGTATAGAGGGGAACTGCAATCTGATGTGTGCTGGTAGATCCACTTAGCTTGCAAAGGTAGGCTTCGTTTTCTATCAACTAGGTATGCCTTACTAGGTATTGTCCTAGTATCTAGCTATGTGCCCTTTCGAAGAGTATGTTAGACATTTGGAATAATATCTTGGGCATGCATAACTTGTTCCTCCTTTAAATGCATCTGCTCATGTAATTTTAGGTTGTCAATGTTAACCACATAATGAATCTTAGGATTAACCAAAAAGGTTTAGAAGGAAGACATTTGCTCCATTCGCTTACAAGATGCTATACAAATTATATTAATAGACTTTAAGTGTATGGAACGTCTAATGTACTAACATATAATAGACTTTAATTGCATGGAACGTCTAATATACTGAAAAGTGTACGTGTGAGGGAGTGGTTGAGAAGGATTTCCACTTTGTTTGCATCTTCTTTCTTGAGGTGGAATTCTTGGAAATAAGATGCCCATCTCATATGGCAATGTTTTTTGGATTTTAGCCTTGGAATTGAAATGTTTGGTAGTTGTATGCAAAATAGTTTCTTTGCTAAGAAGGAAGTGCTGCTAATGTTAATTACATGAACCAGGGTATGGAATCCTCATTATAAATGTTGTATTTCAACCTGATATTGGATAGAGCTTTAGAGAGACAAGCCACTGGTTGTCCTCCCTTCTTAAGAAAAATGTCTAGCGAATTGGAAGGCATCTATGACTACTTCAAAAGGTTATGGAATGTCAAGGAGTGCAAGTACAAGTGTTGAGAAAATTGTGTCTTCTAGATGTTGGAAAGGTTTTTTTCTTTGACTTCCTAGTGGAATTACTTGGTACTCTTTGTAAGTTGATTTATAGGGTGCAATTGATGAGTAGTGGTGGTCGAGTTTCCTATAGAAGTTATTCCTTTCAAGAAACTTTTTAGTGTGTTACAATAGTGGTTGTTGGCCATTATTTGAGCACTCTTTCTCAAGAGCTACATGTATTCCTTGAAATTGGACTACAAATCCATGGCATTGGATGGACTCTTCTTTAAACAACTTTTTTTGAGTTTTGCCTCAAGATGCTTTTCTCTTAGAAGATCCAATACAATCTCAACATATTACAAATGATCCTACTATGTTGGGTTGTAATCCAAGATGTCATTAAGGTATGAAATAAAAAACTTACCAAGATGTTGTTCATTATGCTTATAAAGGTGGCAAGAGCATTAGTGAACCCATTTAACATGCCACACCACTTAAAGAGCCCAAACTTGGTTTTGAAGTTTGTTTTCTTCAAGCATGGTCTTCATGCCCTGGATTACCACTTGGCCGCCCTATTTAACCATGTTGTCTGTACAGGTTTTCCACAAGCTTGGTCGCACCATACTATTTACCTAATCCATAAACGGGGCCCTAGTGGAGATCCAAACAACTATAGAACGATCATGGTGAGCCACATCTTTTCCAAGCTCTATGATATTGTCCTTCATATGAAGCTCTCCACGGAGCTTGAGAGGAAACTCCTTAGAGCTAGGGGACAATAGGGTTCCGTCCTACACATTAGACCAAACCACATCCTTACACTTTGGGCCATTATTGAGAAGGAACAACATTTCTCTTTGAAATTCTATTGCTTCTTTGTAGACTTTCGAAAAGAGTTCATCTTTGTTCCTCATGAGGCCCTGTTCCAGAGGCTTAAAGACATCGATATTTCCAAGATGCTCTTGACTACCATTATCTATACAATTCTATTCTTTGTCGTCTCTGCATTGCACATGGGACATCAAACTTTATTAGGAGTACCATTGGGGTCAAACAAGGATGCCCCCTCTCCCCCACCCCTTTTGGCATCTACATAGATGAGCTTGAGTCCTTTATGCATGATCATATATAGGACGTGATGCTGTCCTAATACACACTTGCAGACGTGAGCAAAGTCCATCTCACTTAGTGTGTCCTTGGAGGCACAATGCCTAGGTTCACAGTCCACACTGTCACCTTGACTGGAACCTCTTCCTTCTAAGATTACTCGTAGGAAGCCAAGGGGGGTAGACCCTAGTTACTAGATGTGATTTAGAGTTTATGTTCTAGGAGTTGGTTTTAATTTGTTAAAGGTTTAGGGTGAAGACTAACCTATGATGCTAAGGCAACAAATGCAAGATGCACAAGTACTTATGTCAAGCAAACCCTTTCCTAAGTCAACTAAGGCTAGTGCCTAAAGGTTGGGCAAGGGGTCAAATAAGTTCAAGGGAGTTTAATTACAAAAGATTACAAGTATTACAAAGCTACAATTACTTCACAAAAAAGAGATACAAATACTTACAATAATGAATGAGAGATATTACAACAATTATACAAGAGATACACAAGATACAAATAGACAAGATTAACCAAGTGCCAAAATGTGAGAATTAAAAGATATTCAAAGGTTAAGATCATTCACATAAGGCCAAGCATGCCCCAATAGAGTTGGATTGCTTTTCAATGGCAACCACTAAAGCACTCAAGACTCAACAAGATGATGCCTCCAAATGGGATGTGCTACCTCTTGTTGAATCACACCACAAAGAGCATAAAATGAAAGATATGAAATACTTGAAAGATAAATGCTCAACACAACATGAGAGATTCAACACTTAGAAAATTAAACCATAGACTTGCATGAAAAACAAAGATGTATGTGTGCTTGCAATGTAGATTTATAAACAACCATAAGATATGTCCCGAAAGAAAGTTTCCTAGAAGACTAAATGGTTAAGAGTTGCTTAAAGATTTTATAAATTTTATTCACCCTCCTAACTAAGTGTCAAACCTTACTCCTCCTCCTCCTATTGCCAAATAAATTCCGGATGCTCAAGATAGTAAGGAAACAAGGCCCACCCTAGCTTTCACGATCAGCCCTAAAGTCTGAGTACTCCCCGAAAAGGACACATCCTATGCGCCGTGAGACAATCCTCTGCTTACACCTTCCGTTGTTTTCCTCAAACCCTTTTTAGATGGTGAAGATGGTGGAATTAGGTGTCCTAGTTGGTCTAATATATTGTTATGACTTAGGACTAAGTCTTAAGATGTGTTGTGAGTGTTTTAGATAAGTTTTAGGTGCCCACAATTAATGAATTATGCCCAAAACCGAAACTATAAATGATTGTTGTGAATGTGTTATAAATTATGAAATTGCAGCATGTAAACACATATGACCTTGTAAAGAGAATCTGAAAATAGAAAACATTCACATCATCATTTGATAACCCATAACATGTGCAAGATATATGAAAAAGATGCTATGGAAAAGGCAAGAACAACTTGCCAATAACTACAACAAAATGTAAGATTGTCACTACTTGGCTATGTGTTTATTGCATGAGAGAAACGTGCCAAGTAAAGATAGAAGCTTGCTAGAAGAAAATATGTGTCCCAACACCATGTAATTGCCCAAGAGTGCTTGCCAACTTAAATGAAAATGAAAGCTTGAAACAAAGAAACTTTCCAAATGAAAAAAATTACTTTAAGACATCATTATCCAACCACATATGTATGTTGCATTTAGAGATATACCATGGAAAGATGTGAGAGACTTAAAGCAAGTAAATGAGTTATGCCTCAAAGGCTTAAGCTACGATCTAGTGAGTAAATGATGTCTACCTCTAGAAAATTTTAAATCACATAACCATTAACAAACAACCATCACATCACTAATCTAGCCATACGATATTAGGGGGTTTCTCTCCCAAGGTGTAGGCAATTTATTAGGAAATACTTTGAAAGAGAGCAAGAAAACCACTTACAATGGCACAAGGTGGAGGCAAGCCTACCAATGTTGTGCCAAAGAGGGTTGTAAATAAAAAATAACAATTATTACTAGAACAAACTAGCCACACAACCTTGTCCTAATGACAAGTGGGGCAAGAAATAAATAATGCTAAAAAAATTATGTCCTGGCCCAATGATTTTGGGGGGTTGGCTGAGCCAATCACTCTTCCAAGGTGTAGGCACTAACTAATTGCAGAAAATAAATTACAATGGCTGAAATGAAACAAGAAAATGCAAGCCTCAAGGAAACTTCCTGGGGGCTTGCTACAATACTAGAAATGAGCGAGAGAAGAGAGAGACTTGTTACCCACTCAAAGGTTGATCTTTTGATGTGTTGTGTGGGTGAATTTCGGAAGCATATCCCCTTGTTCCTAGTAAGAATCTGCAAAAACTAGCAAGCAAGTGCTTGCTGGAAATGCTGCACAACACAACAAAGTTAAGAAAAAATTATGTTTTTTACGCATAAATTTTTCACATAAAAATCTTCAAACGAAATGTAAAATAATTTAACCTATCTAAGATGGTTATCAAACTGAAATATAAATGAAATGAGTGCAGAAAATAGGACTAAACAAAGCAAGAAGTTTAAGAAGGCTTTGATGGAAGACTCCTTCTTGAGGCTTTCCCAACAAATCCTTGAAGTAACCTGCAAAACTCAAGACAAATTGTGAAGCATGGAAGTAGAGAATATGTGTAGATAAACTAATAATCTGAAATACTTCAAACAACTAGATATCCAACATAAATAAATCATCAAGAATACTCTTTGTGAATCTACCCAAATAAACTACTTTACTCAAGATCTACTCAACACTACACAATAGACTGAAAAATCACAATATCACCTCATACGATAGAATGCAACCAGAATACTCTTGGTGATTCCAGATCCTCCAAAGATTTATTAATCCAAATAGGAGAGTGTTGCAGCAACAAGTTGCTCCAAGACTCTCAAGAGCAAAATGGGATGGAAGCAAGAGGCAAAGAGCAAGAGAGTGGGGCGAAATTTTAGTAGAGTAACACTAGCTCAAAGATTCGTGAATGAATGAGTGAGGAGAGGCTCTATTTATACTTGGAGAGGCAAACCCACCCCTCTTTGATGAGATCCAAGTGTCAAAAACCAAGCCAAGGAGAGACTCCCAAGGAGAGGGGCACACCACTTAGGGTTTTGGTGAGGATTGGTGACATGGATGAGTGAGTTGGCAAGTGGGGACAAGGAAATGGTGATGTGGGAGGCTAGGAAGAGCACACATGTGGAGGAAGGGGCCCACACATCAAATAAAATTTGTTTCTAAGGTTTTCTCATGGGTGGAGGGTGCAAATCCCCCTAGGGGCGTGGGTATTTAGTGAGTGAGTGAGTGTGGGGGTGTGGAAAGGTTAGGAGATGGGTTGGGTTGGTTAGGAATGACTTATATTGCTCTTTTCCACCATTACATTACCCCATCAACTCAAATTTACAAAAATTATATTTTTGACTTAGCAATAAAAATTGTTGTTTTGATTGACTTTGACTCTGGGTGGACAAACACCTAGCTAAGTTTGTTTGACTGAGATGAAACTTGGCCCAAGGGTGTAGGGGGTGCCTTTTCATTTCTTTTGAGCATAAATACCCCTATCAAAAATCCAAAGGCCTAGTTTTTACAATAATTGCCAAAAACAATTAATTAATTAAATAATTAAAATCCCAACCTTAGGAAAATTAATTAAATTTAATTAATTAAAAAAAAAAACTATCTAGACTCGACAAAATTCCGTGAAACTTTATATGATGTCTTGCATGGTCATTTACATCATTCCTAAACAGTAGCTACCAGAGGATGAGACCATTAGAACGTCGTTCACCACTTTGGAGTAATTATTGCAGGTGTGAGGGAAAAACTCAAGGGAAATCAGCAAGGCTAAAAAGCCCAATTGATAACCTGAGGATAAAAAACCTTCAGTGAAAAGAACTCTCCCAATGAAAACATCCCAAGGTACCTGACCTAACTACGATCCATGCAGACCTATTACATTATTAACCCATGTAGGGGTGCGGAAATTCTGTTTACAAAAACTTGTGCTGGAGGCATAAATTGCCCAGTAGAACCAAACTGTCTTTGACATATTTGCATCTGATGATGCATATCTTCATGGCACATGGAGTTGACCCCCTAGTTGAATAGGTGGTCAACATCTGGCTCCACATGGGGACGTGTGTTCGATCTTCTTAAATGGGACAGAGAGCATACGAGAATCCAACATCTACAGAAAGGTGCTCACCAATATCCAACATGAACATACACATACATATAATAAAATAAATGCTATAAACAACATCTAAATAATGAAATAATTAAAGTACAACATCATAACTACAAAAAGAATCTATGAAACTGAAATAATTCTAAGTATATATTAACATAATAAATGAAATAATACAAAAATGAAATACAAGGAAAAGGGTTAGAGATATGTTACAAAGGGTGTCCATTTGGACACCAAGTTGCCATATGAAGAAACACTTCAAGGAGGGGTCCTCTCACTAGCATGTCTACCTTTATGTCGTCCCACTGGCTTAGAAGAGTTGCTAGAAGACTGATAAACTTTATGCTGACTGTTTATTTCTTCATGTGAATCCTGGTTTCTAACCTTAGGCCACTTAGGGCAATTCCCCTTAAAAAAATTCTGATGGTTTTCCATAGGTGCCAAGTGCAAAATTTGTGAACTTAATTTTTCCTTAAAAGGCTTGTCCCATCTTTTACTAGGGATGACATAATTTACTTTATCAATATTAACCTTATCATCGTTAGTAATTCCCATCAGATTCTCATTACTTATTCTATCTTTTACTTTCCCAATTTCTGCTAAGTAAGGAGGATGTGACCCAAGAATTCCATCTGACTGTTTCTGACATTTAACTGATTCTATTGATGAAGGTTGAGCTGATGACACATCTTCAACTGATAAATCCAACTCTGCCTTTGACTCTGAAGGAGGCAAACTACTATCTGTCTGATCCATACTTTCCTCAAGAAAAAGGCCATCAAAAGAATCCATGGGGTCCCAAACATTGCAAATGCTTGGGGTTTTGCTATTAAGTTTCATCTTGGTAAATGGAGAAGTATATTCTATCTCATAACATCCCATTTCAACTTCYCGAAAAACAATCTCATTTTCCTTTCTCCTAGGATCTTCCACATGATACTTTCTTTCCAACTCTCTATTCAATCTAAACTCTAAACCATTTGGAGTTGGGATGGTGGCATAAGTTAAGTCCATTTGTAAACTACCACCTAAATCTAYAGCTATCTTTTTTTTTAGCAACATACCCCAAGTATCATGCACATCAATTACAACAATGTCCATTTCAATCATGATATCTGGGAATGCAACTAACTGTACTTGTAACCCCTTAATCAAACCATGCGCCTCGATTGTCCTTCTATCCATAGCAAAAATGTTATGATAAGGTCTAGATATTCTTAAGTTCAACTGTTCCATTACTTTCTTAGTCATAACATTTGAAGTGGCTCCTGAATCTAGCATACAATTATGAAGAATAAAATCATTCACGAGCAAGGATAGGAAAAGGGGTCTATTCTTTTGATTCCCCCTATCCATATTTTGTAGAATCACAGGTGCATCTTGATAAGTTCTTGTTGGTGGAATGTCAATACTTTTCTGAGAAGGACCATCTATGGCTTTGAGCAACTTCTCCCTCTGAGAAGGTATCTTCATTATTTCTGACACAGGCACCAACATCTTCGCATTACTTAACCATCCTCCTAAGTCAATGTTTAATTCTGAACTTGCATACATGTTTGACTAAGGGGCGGTTGGAGCTACCTTGGGAATGTTTGCTTGGATTTTGTCTTGACTTTTGTTCCCATTCCTTTGATAGGTAATGTCCTTAAATTTATCCATTTCAACTACTTGTTGTGGAATAGGCTTAGGACCAAACATTTATGTTATTTTATCCACCACAACATCACTCATGCAATTTGTGTTCTTCACCCCCTCGTCACATTTATCCAAATCTATCCAATCATACATCCCAACACTATACTCATGACCACACATATTAACTTGTTCATTTTCGGCTCCATAAGGTCCCTCCTCACCATAAAGGTAAAGGAGGATTTGGCAAGTTGATTCATCATGGAATTGCTCACAAGGTCTACAATAATGAATAGCCTAGTGGTCAACCCAATTAGTGGATTCAAATGGATTTAGTGGTCTTTGATCTTGGGGAGGGGGCTTCTTAGGCCACTTGTCATTTGGCATATGTTGAGGCCTAGTAGCTTGGCCCCCTTCCATGGCTATAAACCTATTATGCATGGAATTCATCTGAATAACAAGTTCCTTCAATTGATTAGCATGATTAATTTTCATTTGTTTAATCAATTGAGTGAGCTCCTTAATGCCATCATTAGAGGGTTTCTGAGTTTCCACATTTTTTTTCTTCTCATCATACAGTTGGGAAGAGGACCCTCTAGTAAAGCCAGGAATGTTAGACTTCCTAGCATCTAGCATATTCTGTTCAATTTTTATAGCTGTAGCTTGTGCTGCTCCCAAAGTTTGAGGATCCTTATCCCTTAAGGCATACCTCATTTCACCCTCAAATGCCTCGATATAATAAATCGAAATTGCAGTGTCTGAAGGCTTAATGTCATTATGAAGGCTTTTCACTAAGCTGTTAAACTTAGTGTTAAATTCTACCACAGTTTCATTTTCTTTTTTATGGCTAGTGGTAAGAGAAGCAAGATGGAGTCTATGTTCCTTTTGATCACCCCATCTTTTCCTAAAATTATTCAGTATTTCCTCAAGGGTGCTAAACTTTTTTGCATCAAAGTCTGTAAACCATTTGGCAACATCACCTTCCAGTGAATATACAAACAAAGTCATCTTTACATCTTCTTCATCATGACCCCTACAATATCTTTCCACACACATCTGAAAGTTGAGGATGTGGGACTTGACACTTATAGCATTGTTCCCCTGAAAGGTAGGCAACTTGTCAATTTCTTTTTCAAGAATTGTATGAGGGGAACGTTGGATTGCTTCAAAGGTCAAAGGTCTCAAAAAGATACTCATTATGACGTTAGGATTATTAGTGGGATTATTAACAGTTTGTTGATTATTGGTTTGGAACAAATATTGGATATCAGTGAGTGCTTCTTCCCCAAGACTTTCAAGTAGGCTTCTAGGAGCAAGGCGATTTAGCCTCCTCCTATAAACCTTTTCAGGTTCAGGAAAAGAATAAATCACTCCTTGTGAAGTGCTCCTAGTAGTATACTTGGCAGATTTTTTCAATGGAGTCGCCACTTGGAAAGGAAACACACAAAATCAACCAATAAAAGTTCAATGAATTTTAGGGACTAAAGTTTTTATTGTTTAGTTTTAAAAAAATTAAGTTAAGTCGTTTTGACCAAGGATAAATGACTTATCCCCGGCAGCGTCGCCAAAGATGTTGTTGTCCTAATACACACTTGCAGATGTGAGCAAAGTCCAAGTCACTTAGTGTGTCCTTGGAGGCATAATGCCTAGGTTCACAGTCCACACTGTCACCTTGACTGGAACCTCTTCCTTCTAGGCTTACTCCTAAGGAAGCCAAGGGGGGTAGACCCTAGTTACTAGATGTGATTTAGCATTTATGTTCTAGGAGTTGGTTATAATTTGTTAAAGGTTTAGGGGGAAGACTAACCTATGATGCTAAGGCAGCAAATGCAAGATGCACAAGTACTTATGTCAAAAAAACCCTTTCCTAAGTCAACTAAGGCTAGTGCCTAAAGGTTGGGAAAGGGGTCAACTAAGTTCAAGGGAGTTTAATTAATAAGATTACAAGTATTACAAAGCTACTATTACTTCACAACAAAGAGATATAAATACTTACAATAATGAATGAGAGATATTACAACAATTATTTAAGAGATACACAAGATACAAATAGACAAGATTAACCAAGTGCCAAATTGTGAGAATTAAAAGATATTCAAAGGTTAAGATCATTCAAATAAGGCCAAGCATGCCCCAATAAGAGTTGGACTGCTTTTCAATGGCAACCACTAAAGCACTTAAGACTCAACAAGATGATGCCTCCAAATGGTATGCACTACCTCTTGTTGAATAACACCACAAAGAGCATAAAATGAAAGATATGAAATACTTGAAAGATAAATGCTCAACACAACATGAGAGATTCAACACTTAGAAAACTAAACCATAGACTTGCATGAAAAATAAAGATGTATGTGTGCTTGCAATGTAGATTTCTAAACAACCATAAGATATGTCCCGAAAGAAAGTTTCCTAGAAGACTAAATGGTTAAGAGTTGCTTAAAGATTTTATAAATTTTATTCACCCTCCTAACTAAGTGTCAAACCTTACTCCTCCTCCTCCTATTGCCAAATAA
>JASDQU010589433.1:27175-53977 GCA_032191745.1 Picea mariana | reverse complement strand
TTTTAGATGGTGAAGATGGTGGAATTAGGTGTCCTAGTTGGTCTAATATATTGTTATGACTTAGGACTAAGTCTTAAGATGTGTTGTGAGTGTTTTAGATAAGTTTTAGGTGCCCAAAATTAATGAATTATGCCCAAAACCGAAACTGTAAATGACTGTTGTGAATGTGTTATAAATTATGAAATTGCAGTATGTAAACACATATGAACTTGTAAAGAGAAGATGAAAATAGAAAACATTCACATCATCACTTGATAACCCATAACATGTGCAAGATATATGAAAAAGATGCTATGGAAAAGGCAAGAACAACTTGCCAATAACTACAACAAAATGTAAGATTGTCACTATTTGGCTATGTGTTTATTGCATGAGAGAAACATGCCAAGTAAAGATAGAAGCTTGCTGGAAGAAAATATGTGTCCCAACACCATGTAATTGCCCAAGAGTGCTTTCCAACTTAAATGAAAATGAAAGCTTGAAACAAAGAAACTTCCCAAATAAAAAAAAAAATTACTTTAAGACATCATTATCCAACCACATATGTATGTTGCATTTAAAGATGTACCATGGAAAGATGTGAGAGACTTAAAGCAAGTAAATGAGTTATGCCTCAAAGGCTTAAGCTACGATCTAGTGAGTAAATGATGTCTACCTCTAGAAAATTTTAAATCACATAACCATTAACAAACAACCATCACATCACTAATCTAGCCATACGATATTGGGGGGTTTTTCTCCCAAGGTGTAAGAAACTTATTAGGAAATACTTTGAAAGAGAACAAGCAAACCACTCACAATGGCACAAGGTGGATGCAAGCCTACCAATGTTGTTCCAAAGAGGGTTGTAAATAAAAACTAACAATTATTACTAGAACAAACTAGCCACACAACATTGTCCTAATGACAAGTGGGGCAAGAAATAAAGAATGCTAAAACATTTATGTCCTAGCCCAACGATTTTGGGAGGTTGGCTGAGCCAATCACTCTCCCAAGGTGTAGGCACTAACTAATTCCAAAAAATAAATTACAATGGCTGAAATGAAACAAGAAAAAGCAAGCATCAAGGGAACTTCCTGGGGGCTTGCTACAATACTAGAAATGAGCGAGAGAATAGAGAGACTTATTACCCACTCAAAGGCTGATCTTTTGATGTGTTGTGTGGGTGAATTTCGGCAGCGTATCCCCTTGTTCCTAGTAAGAATCTGCAAAAACCAGCAAGCAAATTCTTGTTGGAAATGTTGCACATCACAACAAAGTTAAGAAAAATTTTTGTTTTTTACGCAGAAATTTTTCACATAAAAATCTTCAAACGAAATGTAAAATAATTTGAACTATCTAAGATGGTTATCAAACTGAAATGTAAATGAAATGAGTGCAGAAAATAGGACTAAGCAAAGCTAGAAGTTTAATAAGGCTTTGAGGGAAGACTTCTTCTTTAGGCTTTCCCAACAAATCCTTGAAGTAACCTGCAAAACTCAAGACAAATTGTGAAGCATGGAAGTAGAGAATATGTGTAGTTAAACTAATAATCTGAAATACTTCAAACAACTAGCTATTCAACGTAAATAAATCAGCAAGAATACTCTTTGCTAATCTACCCAAATATACCACTTTACTCAAGATCTACTCAACACTACACAATAGACTCAAAAATCACAATATCACCTCATATGATAGAATGCAACCAGAATACTCTTGGTGATTCCGAATCCTCCAAATATTTATTAATCCAAATAGGAGAGTGTTGTAGCAACAAGTTGCTCCAAGACTCTCAAGAGCAAAATGGGATGGAAGCAAGGGGCAAAGAGCAAGAGAGTGGGGCAAAATTTTAGTAGAGTAACACTAGCTCAAATATTCGTGAATGAATGAGTGAGGAGAGGCTCTATTTATTCTTGGAGAGGCAAACTCACCCCTCTTTGATGAGATCCAAGTGTCAAAAACCAAGCCAAGGAAAGCATCCCAAGGAGAGGGACGCACCACTTAGGGTTTTGGTGAGGATTGGTGACATGGATGAGTGACTTGGCAAGTGGGGACAAGGAAATGGTGATGTGGGAGGCTAGGAAGGGCGCATATGTGGAGGAAGGGGCCCACACATCAAATAAAATGTGTTTCTAAGGTTTTATCATGGGTGGAGGGCGCAAATCCCCCTAGGGGCGTCGGTATTTAGTGAGTGAGTGAGTGTGGGGGTGTGGAAAGGTTAGGAGATGGGTTGGGTTGGCTAGGAATGACTTCTCTTGATCTTTTCCACACCCCCATTAACTCAAATTTACAAAAATTACATTTTTGACTCAGCAATAAAAATTGTTGTTTTGACTGACTTTGACTCTGAGTGGACAAACACCTAGCTAAGTTTGTCCGACTAAGTTAAAACTTGGCCCAAGGGTGTAGGGGGTGCCTTTCCATTTCTTTTGAGAACAAATAATCGTATCAAAAACCCAAAGGCCTAGTTTTTACAATAATTGTTCAAAAAGAATTAATTAATTAAATAATTAAAATCCCAACCTTAGGAAAATTAATTAAATTTAATTAATTAAAAAAAAAACCTATCTAGACTCGACGAAATTCCTCGAAACTTTCTATGATGTCTTGCATGGTCATTTAAATCATTCATAAACACTAGCTACCAGAGGATGAGACCATTAGAATGTCGTTCGCCACTTTGGAGGAATTATTGCAGTTGTGAGGGAAAAACTCAAGGGAAATCAACAAGGAGGATGAAAAGCCCAATTGATAACCTGAGGATAAAAAACCCTTTGTGAAAATAAGTCTCCCAATGAAAACATTCCAAGGTACCTGACCTAACTATGATCCATGCAGACCTATTACATTATTAACCCACGTAGGGGTGCAAAAATTCTGTTTACAAAAACTTGTGCTGGAGGCATAAATTGCCCAGTAGAATCAAACTGTCTTTGACATATTTGCATCTGATGATGCATATCTTCATGGCACATGGAGTTGACCCCCTAGTTGAATAGGCGGTCAACAGGACGAAAACGGGTGCCACCTCCACTAAGTTGTGATTTCTATCTTGCTTTTCACTAGTGATGTGATCCTCTTAGCTCATATCTAGGAGGCCTACAAAGAGAGCTAGATGCTTTGGCACTTTTCTATGACCTTTGAAAATTGACAATCAACTTGGATAAAACCAAGGTGATGATCTTCAATTGGTCGAAGAAGGTACTATTGATCACTATTTCCTTTTTAGAGGAGAGGATATTCATATCACCAACACTTGTACTTATTTGGGGGTACAATTCTTAGGACCTTGCTTTAGTCTTCGACATGCTCTTCAGCCTCAGGTCAACAAAAGTTCCAGATCCTTAGCCATTCTTGAGAGACAGTGTTTTAGGCACAATTTTCAAGAGATTTCGTCCAAGATGTCTATCATGGATTCCCTTCTCCAACCCACAATTATTTATGGCTAAGAGGTTTGGGGGCCTTGTTTAATTGAGGAAAATTGGGCTTCAGTCGAGAGAATGCAAACCCTTTTTCTTTGACACATCATCAGATGCAAGCAAACAGTACCCCAACACATCATTCTTGCAAAGTTCGGTGCTTCCTCCTTGTTTTAATTTTGCACCACATTCGGAGTTTTTCTCAGTGAAGGGTTGGGATTGGTACTCGTTCTTGGTCAATCGCTCATCGAAATCCATTTCCTTATCTATTCCTCATGGTCATACTAGGCGTTGGTTTGCAGAGGTCTCAGACATTTTGGAATATATTGGTGTTTCAATGGATCAACTTCCTCCATTCATATACCCCTTGATGCACTTGGCCACCTCTTACCTACTAGGCAGGGGTTGAACAGGATTATCTAAGATGACATTTATAGGTAGTTTGCACAAGTCACTTGGACAAGCCCCCATGGCAGGCTACATTTGAAGATGGTCTTTTATGTTGAGCATTTCATAGATGTGAGGGACATACTCATTATCCTACCTCCATACACATCTCGTCATTAGGAACACTCTATTCATATCCCCCTAAGCCAATTTTGAGTGAACTTGCATAGACTTCGAATTGAGACAAACCACCAAATTGTACGAGCAGAGAGAATTTCCCAGTTGTGTCATCTTCATGAGATTGAGATAGAGGAGCACTTCATATTTTGCTGCCCCATTTACTATGAGACCCGTGTAAGGTTTCATTGTCTATTGAGGGGGACTTAGACCCTATCTAGTTTCTTTAGGTAGCCAAACCAGAGATGTCCCGCCCTATACATACAGAAGGCCTTAAGGCTTCATGGCCACATTTTCCAGCCTCCTCCTAGGCCATATTTTGTTCATCAAATTACTTCCTTCTTTAAGGTGCTCCCATTTTCTAGGGGCACCAAGAAATAGACTAATAACAGTGTCAATTTTGACTCCGGATCAATGTAGACCCGAGGGACCATCCCCCTTCCCAAAACTAAATCCCTTACCAACAGGCAGACAATACCACCTAAGCATTAGAGGCGGGTTACCTCTTCCAGATAGTAGCGCAGTGGGCAATCCAAACCTTCCCATAACTCTTCCTTGAGACATCATTCTATTATGAGTTTTCTTCATTTGGACTTGGATGCTAGGAGAAATAGATCTAGTGGAATATGATCCATTTCTTGGATCCTTTTATTCTATACATCTCCCTCGTGTTTCGGCCACCCATACTCAGAGTTGAGGACTTTACACGCTTTAACATAGATCTCAGGCTTTACTTTTATTTCTTTCTCTTTATATAGGATACATTTTGGTTCTCTTACTTTGTATCGCCATCATTGTACTCGATAGTTCCATTGACCTAATTTTGTGGTCATTTGTTGGACATTAATAGAATTACCTTATCTTATCTAAACATATATAAGTTCCATGTGAACTTGATGGTAGCTAGAGGCTATATCTATTTCTAGAAAGTAATTGGCCCACTAGAGTAGATCAATGAGTTTACCAATGCAAGGAAGATGATATTTATTTTCAATTGTGCTTTGTGAATTCTTTGTAGTCTATGCATGGCTTGTGACTTATTAACTTTTAAAACCATTCAGTTAGAAGGTAACTAAAGAGGGTATGTTGTCATGTACTGACAAAATAGAGATGAGTCCACTAGGGCGCAATCCCTCATGCATGAAAAGTCAATTCATAATACCTAAATAACATGTGTACACCTCCTCATGATATAAGCATAGGATATGTGACAACCTTGAAAGAAATGGAACCTCCCCAAAGCATGCATCCTCCTCCTCTAGTCAACTAGTGAACACGTCTCCAACATGTGCCACATGCACCCTCTCTACCAAGGAACACCATCCACCATGCATCGTGAGATACCAAAGTACTCAAAATCCTTAAAAATGACACCAACCTTCACTCCTAGAAGGGTGACCCGGGGTAGTTGCTATTTTTAGAAAAAGAAAAAAGCACAAAACACTTGTCCTTCAATTTCCACCAAAATTGGTACTCATGGTTCCCACCATACTGGATAAAAAAATGGTGTGACCATCCCAAAGAAGAAAACAAGAGAAAATAAATCTTCTCTAATCGTCACCAAACTTGATGCCCGTGCTGCTAGCCATAATGGGTATCTAGAAAAGGTACAATCCATCCGAACAAGTAAAAAAAAGGGAAATTCACAAAAGCACACTTTCTCTAATCACCACCAAAATTGAACCATGTGCACATCTCTCAACTGGATCCCAAAAACTTCTATTGTTCAAAACGGAAAGTTTCTGAAGAGAGAAACTTGCTAAAAGTAGAAACTAAATGTGATGTCTCGTGGAAAAAGCTTATATTTGGATCCAATCCCCAAACTCATACACAGAACTTTGGAACATGGTCTGGCTGGAATAAAGATCTGCAACATGTACCAAAATGGACAAGGTACTTACGAACCATCAATGTTTAATCCACTACAAATGTTTTTGTAAACCTTTGATACCAATTCAATTGAGAGGATTCTGGAGAATTCCAACTTGATCCTGAATGTACTCATGAACATGTACTAAAACTTAACACTTCAATTTGCATGAGAAAATCTAGTGTTAACACTACTCATTCTCTTTCTTTGGCACTAATAAGGTTGGGCACCCACAAGGAGATTTATAGGGATGAATCCTTCCTTCATTGATTACCTAGATTAGTCGTCTTTTAATTGATCACTTTTCATAAATGTATTTCTATAGCTAGGTTTAATATGAATTTGTGATTGTTAGAAATTCAAGGGAAAACTTGAACATAAATATTCTTTTAATTTTATTTACTACTGTAGATATAGATCAACAATCAATTCAAAATTTCTGAAGTAAACCAATCACATAAATAATATGATGGATCTGAACATTACTAAAGAAAACAATTATTAACTATATCTGAAGTTTGAACATGAACAGATCTGATCACAAGAAACAATTCTGAACATTAATCAAAGAACAGATCTGATCATTAGCAAAAAAAAAATATGAACATTACCTTAACCAAAAACAAAGAACATATATACCTGATGTGTTGTTGTCCTCTTTTCTGTATGCTTAGAAAAATATATAATAGTCATGGATCAAACCCTCAAGGGTACATATTCATCATGATCTTGTGGACAATTGTGCCAAGAAGAACTTTAGGTAGATAAGGAAACCAACCAACAAACCACTAGCAACCCTAACAAAAAATCTCTCCAAGAGGAGGGACCGGTACTACAAAAAAAAATGTAGGGCTTCCTCAACAAAACCCTAAAGGATCTAAACCAGACCAAGGAGGCATCCATAGCAAAGAACCATCCACCAAGGAGAGAGGCCACACCACTAGAAAATAAGAGGATTGTCTATATGGGACGCACCACAACAACAAGAGAACAGGGGAACAAAGGAGGTTGCACCTTAACTGGAGCAAGGAGAGGTTGCAAAAAAAAACAAAACCAAAGAAGGCCACACCCTATACAACAATAGAAGAACTGATCCAAAGTAGGCCACAACCCTTACACCAAGAGGAGAGTTGATCTAAAAGAATCCACAACCCTTACACCAAGAGGAGAGCTGATCCAAAGGAGGCCACAACCCTTACACCAAGGGGAGATTTGCTCCAAAAGAGGCCGCAACCATTAAACCAAGAGGATATTTGATCCAAAGGAGGCTGCAACCCTTAAACCAAGGGGAGAGATGATCCAAAGAGGTCGCAACCCTTACACCAATCAGAACAAGAGAGCCTCAGCAAAATTTCAAGCCAAGAAGTGTTTTGGAGGAATGAGGATGAGTGAGTGAGAGAGGGGAGAGAGGTCTCCTTATATAGTTTAGGTAGGGGTTAGGGTTAATTATATTAACCCTATCTTCTAGGGTTAAATTAAAACCCAATAATAAAACAATTAAAAAAATAATTAATATTTTAATTATAAAAATATTAATTAGAAAGTCAACAAGTCAAAGTGACTAGAAAATACCAACACCACATAAACATTAAGAAGGACGTGGCTCAAGAAAAGGGATTCAACAAGACAAAGTCAAAAGGGGTCTTCTTCAATGGAAAGATGTCCACATAAGTCTCATGATAACTTATAAGCTTTTATCATCCCAGCATAAGAGGAAGGTCACTAATGTGATCATGTCCTTCTTCTTAACTGCTCCTAGGTCTCATGGACCGTCCTGGGAGAGAAGAAGATCACACATCATCTCGTCTTGGTATTTAACCAAGTTCCACCTAGTCCCAGACTAGGATAGCCCAGAACACATCTAGGGGCCTTAAATCACCACTAGGGTCTTATCCACCAAGGTACACAACCAAGAATCAATCCAAGCATCGAGAAAGAATTCTTTGGAACACATCTAGGGGCCCTAGAACACATCTACGCACTTACATCATCAAACTGCTTGGTCCTTAACCAAGAAACCCATCAATACATTGGGGGCCCTCACTAGGATCTTTTTTCATAGCTCTGATTGCTTGTTCCTAGACCAAGAACCCCGGGAGTGTACTGGGGACCCTAGATCTTAGCTAGGGTCTTATGTCATCCTCCTGGAGAATGGCTCTTGCAGCTGCTTAATTTTAACATTCCCTCTCAGCAAGAGAGGCATTCTCAACAACACCAAGCTTGTCTCGAAAGTACACAAGCTTTGTCAGTGATAGAGGCTTGGTCAAAATATCTGAGGTTTGTTCCACCATTGGAACATATTGAATACCAATAATGTTCTTCTGCACCATGTCCCAAACATAGTGATATCTGTTAAAATATTGTGTAACTACAAAGAATATTCTTATCCCCTTTTGTGGATAAAGATAAAATATATTTATTATTGATTAGATCAATCCCCTTTTGTGGATTGATCTTGTCGGTCATTGTAATTGACCAAATCCCCTTTTTCGGATTGGTCAAACCCTAATTGTAATAGGCTAAATAAGAAGTCAGCCCCCGTATATATTAAAGAGGCCCCAGAATATATTAAAGGTGGTATAACCACCCAGAAGAAGAAGTCAGCCCTGCCAGTGAAGAGACACTTCCACACATGCCAGAATTGTATAAATAAGAGAGGCCAGCGCCTCATTTGAACACACACTCAGCTCACTCATCTAGTGCGCAAGTTTTGAAGGAAGCTGCAGTTGCCGATTGCTAGAAGAAGGAAGAGAGAGAGGCGTGTTTCTCAGTGTTGGATATTCTCTATTGTCTGGTTCATTATCTTGGCATTGTATTGGCTATCTATATTAAGGAAGTTTTGTTGGGTTTTCTTCCCCTCGAGGGTTTCCCAGGATAAATTCTTGTGTACTCTTGTGATTTTGTTTCTCTCAGTGATCCTGTCTATGCTATTGTTATCTAGTAAATTGAAAGTAACCTAATAATAGCAGAAACTTTAACAATATCTCATCTCAATGTGTTTCGATTTGTCATGAAACACATGATTCTCAGAGAGCTTTATATAGCTCTAGTTATCACAGTGAATTATTGTGGGTTCCATCTCAGCACTGTACAAATATGAGAGTAGCTTTCTGAGACACACTGCTTCTCTACTAGCAACACTTGTGTTATCACCATAAAATCATCCGCAGCATTACGCACAATGGTTGAAGAAAGACATCAATGTCAACAACAATTAGCACACCTACAACACAAAAATCCACCAAAAAGGCACAAAACTATATACTTGGTTCAAAAATTAAAGTGCACAAATTCACCAAAGGAAGTGCGTGCACTTTGCGCATAATGTGCAGGCTAACACATCTCTAAGCATGCATTGTGTGCAAGATGCATGACTGTCTACAAGAAAATCCGTGCACTTCTCATGAACGATGCATTTATGAATCTTGTTAGCCTCTCAACCACTTCCAGTCCGACCTCCAACATGATTTGACACTCATATCTGAGCGAAATCTAGCTTGAGGCTGGTCAAGGGCTAGGAAGTGCCCTAAAAGGCCCCTTGTTCACACTATGAACCAATTGTATCTTGCCATGAATGGACACTATAAATATGTGTCATGGGTGTGCTAGAAAAATAAGAACTTCAAGGTATTGTTATGCTGCAAAAATTCTTCTTGGAGAATCATATTTTTTCTTTGAATCATTCAAGCACTATAGCAAGGGCCATTTCACTCACCTCTTGAGAGGATCGGCATTGTATTTCTTCACCATTGTCACTTTCCATTGCATGAAGAGAAGAGCTCTCTATTAGGGAACTCAAGAGCCCTCCCAAGGAGGAAGAGGGGATTCATAAGTCCATGCCATTCTCTACGGTGTTAGCCTATCAATATCTTGATCCATTGGTAGTTGTATGATTGTCATTTTTTGTTTTTTCATGGTTCTAGTTCTTGCAAGCTTCTCTAACATTTATTTCCTTTGGTTTTTGTTTTTGTTTCCTTGTTTCATGTGTATTTGGTTATCTAATCAACTCACAAACATATGACTTGTTGAGCTGATTTAAATAGGCAAGTAAGTGTTGTGTTTTTGCTCACCCATGTGACAAAACCAATACAACAACTTGAAACAATGTATTCTGCCTCTGTAGTGCTTTGGGCTATGGATCCCTCCTTCCTACTGGACCAGGAGATCATAGCTGAAACCAAACTAAAACAACATCCAGAAGTGTTCTTCCGGTCCACTGTACTGCCCATCCAATCTGAATTTATATAGCCATGAAGCATTACACCTCCACTGGAAGTGTATCTGAGCCCATAGGCTATGGTTCCTAGGACATATCTAAGAATATGCTTAGCAGCAACCATATGAATTTGTTTCAGTTCACACATGAACTGACTGAGGGAATTCACTGCGTAAAAAATGTCCAGTCTGGTGTGTACTAGATACATCAAGGACCCAATAATTTGACAATATACGGTAGGGTCTTCTGGATCTGAACCTGTAGCTTGATCATGTAACTTTTTCAATTTAGAAGTCATAGGTGTGGTCATGGAATTGCATTCCAGCATCCCAAATCTGTGAAACACATCAACTGCATACCTGCTTTGTGAGAGAAAGATCTCACCATGTTTCTGCCACACCTCTAATCCAAGAAAGTAATGCATAAAGATCTCACCAGGTTTCTGCCACACCTCTAATCCAAGAAATTAATGCACAAGACCCATGTCCTTCATTTCAAATTATGCTGATAACTCCCTCTTAGTCTGAGCTATTAGATGTTCCTCTCTAGTAAGGAATAAATCATCCACATATAAAACCAAGATAATAAGATCATTCTTCACAATATTTATATAAAGATCAGAATCTGTTATAGTCTTGGAGAACCCAAGACTCTAAAGAAAACTGTCAATTCTTCCATACCAAGCTCTCGGAGCTTGTTTCAATCCATACAAGGCTTTCTTGATTTTGCAGACATGAGATTCTTTCTCATGGATCACAAAACCCTTAGGTTTCTTGATATAAACCTCTTACTCAACTTCACCATTAATAAAGACAATCTTAACATTCATTTGGTGAAGTTTCCAATAAAAAACCGAAGCAAGAGAGATGATGATTCTGATAGAGGTATACCTGGCAATAGGAGCAAAGATCTCGTCATAATCAATTCCTTCTTTCTGAGAGAATCCACGAGCCACAAATCTAGCTTTGAATTTTTCAACATTTCCATCTGCTGTAGCTTTATTTTGTAAATCCATTTAGAGGGTACTAATGATTTTCCTTGAGGTCTTGGGACCACTTTCCATACATCATTCTTCAATATTGACTCGTACTCTTCTATCATGGCATCCTTCCACACTTTATGTTTGGTAGCCTCATCAAAAGTGGAAGGTTCTGAGTCAATCACAAGATTCAACTGAGCTATCAAACCTGAGTATTTATCTGGTTTCTTGCTTTCTCTGAAGGTACCTTTAGGTGTTTCATGTTTTTCTGCTTCCTTTAAAATTTCATGGCACCATGTCGACTTCCTTTTGACAGGAGGTTTCTCTAGGGGAAACTCAACAGAATCCCTTAAGGGATCCACTGAAGGCTCTATGGCCTCTTCCTTCTGTTCATCTGAAAGTGGTGAGTCTGAAGTTTTTGGAGATGGAGTTTCCTGCTCCTCTGTATCACATGGAAGTTCTCTGGAACGATGAAAGGTTGCTTCCTCATGGAAGGTCACATTTCTACTGACCTCTATGAAAGTTTTCCCTGGTACATAGATTCTATATGCTTTTGAGGTCTCACTGTATCCCACAAAAGTGTCTGTTATCGCGCAATTTTTACTTGCCCAAAAGCCAAAGGCAAGTGAATAATGAATTGGCATAATAGGAGCTTATCCTATCATTGTCAACTAAATAAGACACCTCTTTCTCTTTAGGGGTGAAAGCCTAGGGGAGATGTCCCCAGTGACCTGGGGGTTTGATAAGGCAAAGGTTATAGTATTGGGAAAATTTATTCCCCTCTCACAAGTTACACTGATCAAAAAGTCCCATAGGTTTAATAAGATGAAGCAAATATTTGTTTGAGTGTACCTACCCAGAACAAGACAACAAGAAAACATTGTTTGCAAGTAACAATTGATATTAGTGCTTCGTAAAACCTTGGACTTTCAATAAAAGAAATGAGTTGATATATAAGATGAAGCAAACATAAATGTATCTATAATAATAGCTTCACAATTATGCCTTAAACAAGCTTCAAGAATGACCCAAAATGGTAACCTAGAATTAGCAATATGCTAGCATTTTTCAGAATCTAAGAAGGCAATGTAAAAATCAACTTTAACACTTGCTTTTAGGAGATTTTACTACTGTAATATATGGTTGTAGCTTACTTTTGTAATAGCAACAAGAATGTTAGTAAGTTAGTCTAATCTAGGGTTAGGAATAGTTAGAAAAGAGCTTGAGGTAGATGGTTTGAGGGTTGTTTTCATCAATCAATCAAATGTAAGGTATAAACTAGTGCCTTTTAGGGTTAATGGAGTCACTTTTGCAGCAGCAATCTTTGAAGGAAACAAATGATAATATGTGGACTAAAGACAAGAGGGAGAATGGTTGAGGTGTTGGGAACCCAAGGCCTCAATCATCAAACCCTAGAAGGAAACCGACCACTACGAAGTAGGAAACCCTAGGCCCTAGCGGTTTTCCTTCTTCTTTAGCTCAAGCTTGAGATAAATAAAAGCTTAATGAAGCAATGGTGTTAGAGTGCTACAAGGGTAGGGCTCTAGCATTTGAGAGAAGGACAATAACATGTGCTTAATATCCTAGGATTTTACACTAGCAATTTCATAATCTTAGTAAATGCAAAGTAAAAGATACCATGACCATTCAAAGATAGAAGAATTGCGGATTTTCACTTACATTCACCAAGAATAATCTAGTAACATGCCCTAATTGTGGACTTTCCACCATGAAAATTCCAAAAATCACCAAAAGAAGCCTCCTCCAAGAGTTGCACACCACTTAATTTCAGCCAATAAGCCTTAAAGAGGCCGAATTTCAGACCTCACACTTGTGTGAGTGAAAGATGATGAAAAATACAAGGGATTTTCCCCTTATTTATACAATTCAAATGACCTTAATTACAAATTAGGTAAAAAAAGGACGACATGGCCAATTACATCAAAAATCTAGTTTTTACATAAATTTGACAAATTAAACCCTAAAACATTTAGAAGAGGTGACATCATGCCCTTCTAGGGTGACATTGGGCCTCATAAGTGAGACGTTGGCCTCCATGAGAAAAACATTAGGCCTTCCAAGGCCTCTGGATCATGCCACATATGCCACTTGGCACACAACCACCTCCATCATGTCCATCTGATGATGGGTGACGTAATGAGTCACAAGGGTGACGTCATGGGCCTCCTAAGGCCAACATTCAGGGGGAAAGGCAAGAACCCCCTGGGTCCAGGCCTACCAAGGTGTCTCTAGTCAAACGTCCTTATTTCTCTCCAGTGCAAGCCTCTGGTATGTGTTTTCCCTTGGCTGTGGTCTTAACATCCATATAGTGGGATTTTTAGCCCTATGGAGGTCTGAGCTAATCATCTCCCCATATGTACCTATCCGTCGGGCGTGGTCCTACATCAAAAACAAGTACACCCTCCATGGGATCATAAGTCACAGGTATCATAGCAATGCCAATTACGTCTACTAATCAAGTTAACCAAACATGTGCATAAAACCCCCCTTTTCCCAGACAAGTGCTCAAAGATGTTATGCTATTATACAAGCCAGGTTTGGAGAGGGTTCCAGGATGTCCTATTGGGTTAATTCTCCTTAGGCGTGGGGTGTTTCCAGGTGAAGACCAATCTAGGTCATATAAGTGGATGAGATGGTGTGGAGGATGTTTGGGCAAGGGGTGCAGTGATGACAGGGAAATGTAGGTCTTACCTGTGGGTGCCTTTGAAGAGGGTGAGTTGCACCTTATCATGGATGAAATTGTTTCCTATCCCATTCAATTCCATTTTACTCTTTATCTTATTTCTTTTTCTTTCAAGAGAATAGTTGGGGGACACTGCCCTGGCGTGGTGACCACTGGTGGTAGCGTTACCCACAAGCATTTAATGGAGATGCGAAGGTTGGATCGTGATGAGAGCCCCTTTCTCTTGGCTATGCCACCAAGAGCCACTACCCTAGTGTGGTGACCACATGAATAGTAGTTTCATACCGCTACATACCCGTGGATGATCCAAAAATGGATCCAGGAACCAAAATGGGTCCAGGAAGGCCTAAAAATCAAAGTGCTTATAATCGCTTCAAAATGGATATGTTCGTCGGCCTCGTTAATACGAACCCAATGCAACTTGAACATGCTCAAATGAACACCGTATGCGAAAGATATCACGTTTTGTTTGTTTTACCAAACAGGCAAAATTGTGCTGACCGTATAATCCGTATAGTGTTGACGTGGCAGTTGACCGTATAGTCCATATGAACATAGAATGACATGGTAGGTATAGTGGGATGCTGACTAGGCAGATGTTATTGAAAGGTGGACGAATCCTAGTTTGACATGTGGCATATTTTGGACAAATGGTATGGTGCCACGTGGCCCAGTCTTGGGCTACCACGTGACACCCCTTCTTTGGTTGACAGTTGGACAAATATTTTGTGACTCCACAGGAATCGAACTCGTGACCTCCAGTCAGGGTGAGCATTTTGGCAGGGCCGGGCTACCAGCCCACCCACATTGGATCTTGTTATATAATGTTTAAAACTTATATTTAAGGTGTAATGGTTGTCCATTCGACGAAGAATATGGTTGGGGCTAGGCCCCAACCCCGACGCATTACCATATGCCCAAACCATATGACTACAACCCATTCCTTAAAACATTTGGCATGGATTCTGGGGTTAGCGTCGGTCGGTTGGGCTAGCTCTCCGACCAGGGTGCGTAACCAGGAGCTAATCGACTGGTGGCACTAACAGTTTGGGCACGTGGAGGTAAGGGCACAACCATATGGCTGGTGCATACGACCAGGAGCCAGGACTAGAGGGGGCCAGTAAGTCAACGCTAACCTAGGGCCACATGGAGGGCGCGCATGTGACCAGGAGCCTGAGAATCGGGGGCTGCACCCTATTATTTTCCAATTTGTGGTTTTTCAACTATATATTAAGATTTTATTGGATTTTTCAACCAGTTTTGGGTGGATTTTGGCCATTATTGGAGGATCTAGAGCTCTTTTTGAGGCCAAATATTGGGGAGAAGTTGGGATTTTGTTGCCAAATTCAAGCCTATATAAACCATAGGTTCTTGAAAACATTTGAGGGAGATTTAGAAGAGGAAAATTGCTGAAGAATTGTAAAGCCAGAGCCATTTTTATGCAAGGAAGCCATTGAGGAGAGCAACTTTGCGGGCCATTTCCGGGAGCTTCGTTCATCCGTTTTCAGTGCCGTCAATTGTGATGAGTTCCAGAGATCTAGTAGAACACAACCAGATCAGTTTCTAATCCATTTGGCACTTTTATGATGTACGTTTGAAGCTTTGAACAGAAATAAAAAAGCCTCACCCTCTAAGACAAAGGCCCGAAGACGTAGGCGATATTGCCGAACTCCGTTATCAACTTTTGCTTTTATGGTTTGTTGATTCTTGTGCTTATTTTCAGATCTATATATTTTATATGGCTTCCATGTTCCATCATTAATTCTTCCTCTTTCATCAAATTCCTAAATGGTTGATGAACAGATGTTTTAAAACTCAACCATAGTCTTTAAAAGATCTTTTCGGATCAAGTGGTATCAGAGCTAGTTGACCATTGGTTTTTGAGTTTGCATGATTACCAGGGAAAGGCTGAGTCATAGTGAAGGCAAGCTTGTTGAAGAGAATCCTGAGATTGGATCGAGAAAGAGAACTTCTCAAAGTGAGAAGATGGCATCGAAAGAGGGACTTTCTCATGAGGAGAAAGAGTTTTGAAAGACCATCTTCGCCATGTCGGAGATGGTGAAGGTTTTATATGATGATTACTTGAAACGGAAGAGACTGATTCTAGGTGAATCTTCAAAGGTCAAAAATGAAGAAGGAGAGGATCCTCCTCAAACTCCTCCTTCACCTCCTTCTCCATCAACTTCTTCTTCTTCAAGTACAAGTTCCAAATCCACCACAAGAAAACATTCCCATAAACATAAACACGACATGCCTTTACTTAAGCTTGATGTGAAATTTGAATTACCCATGTATGATGGTGAAGTTAATGCAGAGAGGCTTGATAACTGGGTCAGACAGATGGAGGTTTATTGCAGTGTGCAACAAATCAAGGATGAGGCAACTCAAATCAAGTTGGCATCGCTTTGTCTTGTAGGCACAACACTCATTTGGTGGCAAAGCAAGTTGCAAAATGGCACACAACAAGTGGGTAATGTATTTCCATCATGGAAAAGTTTTGTTTCTGCACTTAGAAAATAATTTTATCCTTTGCGTTATGAAGAGAAGGCTTTAATTGAGTGGAAAGGTCTTCAACTAAGAAAAGGAAAAATAATGCAAGAATACACAGATGAATTTTGTAAGATGGAATTCATGATAGACATTCCTTTACATACCCAAGAAACTCTTATGAAGTATATAGGAGGTTTACCTGCACACATTCGTAAAACTGTATTTATGTTTGGACCTACTAATATTGATGAGGTTTCTGTTCAAGAAACATACATCGAGGCAGGGAAAACATGAGTTGGTGTATCAGGAGAATCGTCTTCGATAAAAGAGGACAAAAAGAAGTGGAATGGAAAGAAGGCAAATCCAGTGGCAAGAAAGGAAGAGAAGCTCTCTTGCAAGCATTACAAGAAAGAAGGGCATGACGAGGACCATTGTTGGCAATTGCATCCTGAGAAGAGACCGAAGTGGTTCAAAGAGAGGAAAGGGAGGCAAACAGTTGAAGCAACATCATGACCAACAGACTTGGGATCGGATTCAGGTGATGAATCTAAAGTCACAGCAGTTGGTTTGACAGGTAAAATTGGTGATGGATTTGATTCTAGAAGTAAATTGTTTTACATAAGGGTCATTATGAGACATACTAAGATCGACACATTGATAGATAGTGGATCTCAATCTAACTTGATTTCAGAGGAAGTGGTTAAACAATTGGGATTAAACACTCAGATGCATCATAAGCCTTACTCACTTAAATGGATAAACAACAACCATAAATTGCACATAACAAAGCAATGCACATTAAATTTTTCAATTTCATCTAAGTTTGTGAATGAGGTAACATGTGATGTGGTGCCACTCAATGAATGTGGAATGTCTTAGGCAATCCTTATTTGTATGATCGCAAAACAATCTTCTACAGGGAACATAATCAATATCACTTTATCAAAGCAGACAAAGAATATATTGTACATGCTCATCATTTAAAAACAAATCAATCTCTTCAAACCATGGAACAATTAAGGAAGGCATCTCATGCAAGCAACACACCTATAATTGTGCCAAATCAAGTCATTGATCTTAAGCAAGAACATGAGATGATTGTAGAATGGAAGTTCAATCATACTTTGCTTCAAGATAAGCTAATGTCGTGCAAGTATTACAAACACATTAGCTCATTTGCAGTCATATTTATGATGTTATCATTAGTAATGTTGTCAACATGGATGATAATGGATTCTGTAAGATGTGACATAGTACAAGTGGCTAACAATATGTTGTCAGTTATCCTGGTTGTTTTACAATTGATCTTGTTGAGACAGGTGCACAGGACAGAGTTTAAAGACAGAGAACAAGTGGGGTGGTCTATCCCGCACTTGATGACTGGTTAGCATCCTTTTGGAGGACCAAAAGGTCTTAGTGGGGAGGAATGATCCAAAAATGGATCCAGGAACCAAAATGGGTCCTGGAAGGCCTAAAAATAAAAGTTCTCAGAATCGCTTCAAAACGGACGTGTGCGTAGACCTCATTGATACGAACCCAACACAACTTGAATAGGCTCAAACGAACACTGTATGCGAAAGATATCGCGTTCTTTCGTTTTACCAAACATATAAAATTTTGCTAACCGTATAGTCCGTACAGTGCTGACGTGGCAGCTGACCGTATAATCCATATGACCGTACAGTGTTGTGGCAGGTATAGTGGCATGTTGATTGGGAAGATGTTGTTGACAGGTGGAAGAATCCTAGTTTAACACATGGCATATTTCAGGCGAATGATATGGTTCCACGTGGCATATTTTAGGCGAATGGTATGGTGCCACGTGGCCCAATCTTGAGCTGCCACGTGGCACCCCTTCTTTGGTTGACAGTTGGCAAAAAGTTTTGTGACTCCACGGGAATCGAACCCGTGGTCTCCGGTCAGGGAAAGCATTTTGGCAGGGCCGGGTTACCAGCCCGCCCACATTAGATATTGTTATATAATGTTTAAAACTTATATTTAAGGTGTATTGGTTGTTCATTTAGCGAAGAATAGGCCTGGGGCTAGGCCCCAGCCACGTTGCGTTACCATATGCCCAAACCATATGACTACAACCCATTCCTTAAAACGTTTGGCGCAGATTGTGGGGTTAGCATCGGTTAGCCCAGCTAGCCCATCGGCCAGGGCACGTAACCAGGAGCTAATCGATTGGGGGTGCTAACAATTTGGGCGCGTGGAGGTAAGGGCACGACCATATGGTCGGTGCACACAACCAGGAGCCAGGACCAGAGGGGGCCAGTAAGTCAGCGCCAGCATACAGCCACATGGAGGGCACACATGTGACCAGGAGCCCGAGGATTAGGGGTTGCACCCTATTATTTGTCAATTTGTGGTTTTTCAACTATATATTAATATTTTATTGGATTTTTCAACCAGTTTTGGGTGGATTTTGGCCATTATTGAAGGATTTGGAGCTCTTTTTGAGGCTATATATTGGGGAGAAATTGAGAGTTTTTTGCCAACTTCAAGACTATATAAACTAGAGGTTCTTGGAAGCCTTTGAGGGAGGTTCAGAAGAGGAAAATTGCTGAAGAATTGTAAAGCCAAAGTCATTTTTATGCAGGGAAGCCATTGAGGAAAGAAACTTTGCGGGCTATTTTCGGGAGCTTCGTTCATCCATTTTCAGTGTCGTCAGTTGTGACAGGTTCTTGAGATCTAGCAGAACATAGCCATATTGGTTTGTAATCCATTTGAAACTTTTATGATGTACTTTTGAAGCTTTGAACAGAAATAAGAAAGCCTCACCCATTGAGACAAAGGCCCGGAGGTGTAGGCAATATTGTCGAACTCCATTATCAAATTTTGTTGTTATGGTTTGCTGATTCTTGTGATTATTTATAGATCTATATATTTTATATGGCTTCCATCATCATTAATTCTTCCTGTTTCATCAAATTCCTAAATGGTTAATGAACACATGTTTTAAAACTCAACCATAGTCTTTAAAAGATCTTTCGGATCGATGGACCTAATAGGATGGCTCATGATGAGACCCCCTATCCTCCAACTAGGTCTTGAGTTTATTTTATTTTATGGGTCCCTCATTTTCTTGCTGAGAAGACTTTTATTGCTTTGTCAAGGATCCCTGGGCGAAGCATCTCAAGGTTTGATATTGGCTTTTAAATTTTGCCAGCTACTTTTACCCTCTGGACCTTTAGCCCCTTCTTCCCACAAGGTGAGGTACAACCCTTACTAGCTTAGAAAACCTAATGCTCGAACCAATGTAGGGAGATAAGAGGAAAAAAATGATGAAAAGTGATAATTATGGAAGGAATGGATGATGACCTTTCATAGACCCACCCAGTGGAAAATCACTCCTAAGGGAACCAACTTGCCAGGGCATTCTGTCATCCCCCCAGATATGGATAAGTAAAAAGGCATAATGTCCAAGCAAACGTCATGAAGCAAAAGAGAATTAAATGTACATATTAAAATGTTTTGAGAATCAGAGTGACACATACCATGATACCTTGACTCATTACCTCATGGAGCAAGACCCACTGCTACTTCAAAACTAGGCCGATGGGATGGATGTTGTTGTTGTTGACAGAATGGAGGCACTGAAGAAGAAAGGATGGGCCCTCCAAGGCCAAACTCAAGTCAATACGAATCTCGTTACTCCATGTCTTGGACCTGTGGGCCTCGAGACATAATCTCCTTAGTTATCCCTAAGATAGGGGATAACATTGCCTTTCTTTCCAGAGGGCTCTAACTTAATCCTCTTTTCTTTTGGTACATGAATGTAGACAGGACTACCAAAGATTCTCAAATGGTCAACTAAATGCTTCTTATCGGTGAAGACTTCTTCTGGAGTTTTCTCTTCTAAGGATTTATGAGGACACCTGTATAGATTGTACTGCTTGTAGCTTCAACCCAAAAAGAAAACAGAAGATTCTGATCATACATCATGGCCCTAGCTGTTTCACAAATTGTCATGTTCTTTCTTTCCGCAACTCCATTTTGCTGAGGATTATAAGGCACGGTCAGCTCCCTCTTAATCCCAGAAGTTCGACAGAGATCATCATACTTGTGGGAGTCAAATTATTTTCCATTGTCTATTCTAAAAACATGAATGTGTTTACCTGTCTAATTCTCAACAAGATTCTTAAAATCCTGAAATTTTCTGAAAGATTCATCTTTAGTTTTCAAAAAATAAATCCAAGTTTTACGAGAACAATCATCAATAAAAATGACATAATAAAGAAAACCATCCATGGACGGAGCAATCATAGGTCGGCAAAGATAAAAATGAATAAGATCTAATATACCATTAGTTTTTCTATTACTATGAAGGTAAGCTTTCTTTGTATTTTTACCAAGAGCATAGCCTCTACAAATACTATCATGCTCAAGAAAAAACTGGCATACCTGTTACCATCTTTTGCAAACCTGGGAGAGCATTATAGTTGAGATGTCCAAGCCTTCTGTGCCATAGTTCGCAGGGGTTGATCATCTCATGAGCTAATGCTTGAATAACTTGACCAATGACTTTGTAAATCCCAACTTCTTGAGCTTCGATTGTCATGGCTAAGCTAATACTTTCATTTAAGGGCCACATAAGAGCCTTTCCTTTGGAGAAGGTTACTGAGTACCCTTTACTTTCTAGAACTGCAACCGAGATAAGATTTTTCTTTAATCTAGGAACATAAAGAATTTCTTCAATATGAAATACATTACCTGACTGAAGCTGAAAAGATATTGATCCAAATCCTTTGATGAGATAGGTGCCATCATCACCCAATTCTACCTTCACATTGAACTTCTTATCTCAATAGTTCACAAGGTTATGTTTGAAGCATGTCATGTGTTTGGAGGCCTCATTGTCCACAAACCAAACTTCTTTCGATTTGGTGACAGTACCGAAGAGGGATGAAACAAGATAAATTTCTCTGCGTTGTTTTGTTCTTTAGTAGCAACTTTGGTTCTTCTTCTTTGAGACTCATCATCCTCAGTTGCAACTGAAGCATGGAACTTGCCTCTCTGTTTCTGTTGTGAAGGGAGATTCCTGGAGTCTTTTGCATAATGACCTAGCCTTTTACAGTTAAAGCATCTTACTTTAGATAAATGAGAGTGTTTATCTTGGGGTTTCTTACCTTTTCCTTTGTGCTGAGGAAACTTCTTTCATTTCTTGTCTTTGACTGAAAGAGCATGGTCTTTCATCGTTGAGGGTTCATTTATGCTTTTAAGTCTACCCTCTTCTTCCAGGCAATCATGCCATAATCTCTCAAAGTTGGGTTGAACTTCTCTTCCATTGACTGATGAGAGAAATGTCTCCTATGAGTTAGGAAGACCATTTACTGTTGTTTGTACAAGGTCATCATCATCCACTGCAACTTCAATTGTTGCAAGCTAATCTCTTGTTTGGACAATTTTGGAAAAGAAGGCATAGATAGATTCATCCTTACCCACCTTTAATGTACGTAGTTTTTCCTTCAATATCCTCTTCCGAGTTGGGGTCTTTTTTTCATATAGAATTGCTAGGGCATTAAATCATTTCTTAGTTGTCCTTAGATGAGCAATAAGAGGCATCATGTTGTCTTTAATTGAGTCAAAGATGACTCTCTTGGGTTTGGTCTGCCTCTTCTTATAGGTTGCTCTTCCTTTATTTGAAGTAGGTTCTTCTATCACCCTGGTAACCAGCTCATCCAAGTCACTTTCTTCTAGGATATTAAAAACCCTAGCCATTTTTGTTGAAAAATCAACTAGATCAAGTGAGGGTGTTAGGTGGTGCTTGAGGGACTACTATATGCGTCATCGCAGGAAATATAAAAATCTTACAAGTTGGTCAACAAAGACTTAGGAATAATAATGCCCCCTCTCAAAGACCAATTCCAAAGTAAAACAAGATGTGAAAAAGATTCCAAAATACAACAAGATATGAAAAAGACAGTAGAATTGGAATCAATGATGCTCCCCTCTAAAGGAAAATTTTCAATGTGCAACAAAATATGAAAAAGGTCAACAGAACGTTGTTGTGCAAAAAATTGTTGATCTAGCTTCGCAAGACACCAAAAGCACACATTGTAGATATGAACTAGCACAGCCGCTAACTCATGGCTGAGAACACCGAAAGGTATCGGCTGAAAATCCGTGTCCGCAATATAAAATGTATGTGGTAATCTATAATCCATATGTGGTAATATGAAACGTTTGGCTGCACGGTTTAATCTTACTTAATCATTTAAACGTGGCATTTACATATCCTTACAGTAATTTTTTAATGTGATTAGGTAAATGTTAAAAAGTAAACATATTAATGGATGCCTTGATAAATGCAAGAAAATTATGAATAATAAATCTAACCCATTGATTTTGGAGGACGACTAAGAATATGCCAACATCTTCAATGCATAGCCATCAGATTAGGGTTTAAGGTTAAATAAGGTTAAAAGATCATTAATTGTACTCATTGTCAATAGATGTACGCCTTTCAACGTAATTATTTTCAATTTACTTTGAAAATTTATTACCATATGTAGATTTCAAAAGATCTTATAAACATAAATCATGTTTTTCCCTCCCAAGCTTAAAGGAGCAAAGGAAATGAAACCACATGCGATGCAATACAAGTATTGTTTCAATAAAATTGAGAAAAAATGTTGAATTTTCCAAAAATTTAGAAAAATAGAAAATATGTTTATTTTTTCAAAAATTTAGAAAAATACATATGGTTCATGGGATTTCGATGAACTTTGGACATATGATTTAGGGAGTTGCATGGAACGAGATCAAATTCTTTAGAGATGCCTGAGCCATTGAGATATGGGCCTAAGGACTACTCAGATAGTTATCTAGCTACGTGTAGTGTTCTGTGGAGATGAGAAATATTCTCTTTTTGCTTTGGAGAAGTACCCCGGCCTGCAAAACTCAAAAGAACCATGAGAAGGTGATTGAAATAAGGTAGATATTACCTTGGATGCAGGGATGGAAGCTTGAGTTCAAAGATGACAGAAGCACACTATCGAGCATAAGCAACTCGTAAAGAATGTAGAGGGTCTGTGAAATGTAGGGTGGCACAGGAATGGAGGATACTTCTCCAAAAAAATTCACTATGACAGTCTAGTTCTGGCGCACAGTTCACATACAATGGATATGAAATGGAGAACACGCTTTGGAGGAGAAGAGAAGATTGCGACTGTAAGCTGATGGTAGAAGAGAGATCATACCAAAGAAAAATCTATAGGTGGTGCTGTGTTGACAAAAATAAGAATCACGATGAAATATGCAGGATCTGAATGAGAATTATGAGCAGATTCAAGAAAATTCTGACTAAGGCAAGGAGCAATGGAAGATATCTTCCTCTGTGTGGATTTAAAAATTAGAAACAAACTGGAGGATCCAATAGAATGAAGAGATCTAATACAGGGAGAATACAGGAGTAGAAAAATACGTCATGGATGACATCATGCGTTATGGAAATACGTCATGGATGACATCATGTGTCTCATCACAGAGGCAATGGAGTATACAATGACATGACAATGGAGTATACAATGACATGACAATTGGAAAGAATGATAAAATGGGAGAGTGGAGTGATATGAATAAATATTTTATTATCTTATAATATCAATATATTGGACTCTATTACATAGAGTGTATAGGTTGTTATGAGATCTAACTTATTCTAAAGATAACTGGAGAGGTTGAGAGAATATCTCAACCACATACCAAACTAGGATCTCACCAATCCAACTCTCTAACAACCTCCTAAGAATAGCAATCAATACATTAGCAAGCATATTAGATAAGTAGGAATTATATATTCCAACACTCTCCCTTAATGACTACTTATCTAAATATATATGTGGTCATATCTTCATATACTTCCTCTTGTACCTGCATGTGATTATTGACGTCCACATAAAAAGAAATCCATCTATCTGAATACATGGGTCATCAGCCGCTGTAACCGCCATTCTTTAGGAATCCTTTTCAGCTACATGGTTCATTCAACCATTCTTCCTCATACCTCTCCCTTCATCACATCATCATTAACTTGGGTTTTTGTCGGCTTACCCATAACCATGCTCTGGGTTTTTTTCGGATTACCCCCAACCATGCACTAGGTTTTTCTCGGATTACCTGTAACCATGATTTACATAGTGGTTTTTAGATCACCACAAACTTTTCACATTAGAGGAGTATACAATGGCTAGGTACATAACTTATACCACTTAAGTATTCTCTAGGACCACTACATAAACTTGGTTTCAATTACATGTATAACTCACATTAAAATTACTCAAATAACATAACTATGCACACCTTCAAACATCACAACTCAATCTTACTTTTGTGTCAAATTGGGGGGTGTGTGAGTCCGACGGAATGGGCACGTAAACCTCACTTCGATATAACACCTCCATACAGTGCTATCACTTAAGCAACACCAATATTTCTTCACCCAACGTTAGAGGGCCCTCTTTCTCCAGTGGCCAAAGCAGTGAGTCTCATGCTCCACGCAACAGGTTTAACAAACAGTTCTCCAATGACAGCTATATCAATTTTTGAGCGACTCCTCGAGGACAAGGAGCAGTGAAAACATTCCCAATACTACCGGAGGAGACTCGAACCCGAGACAACCATCGGGAAATAGCTTTAATAAAGCATTGATTTCAACCAATGGTTTTATTTTCTAGGCAAGGAGTGTCTTCTTCACTTTGATGGTGGCTCGTCTCCTTGACTTTTCCCATGCAACAACTGGGCAGTGACCTCAACAATGCAACGATCTGGGCGCATGCTTTGTCAAACGAACTCCTCAACGGGAAACAACCAAATAAATAGTCTTTCACACAGGTCCTCGGTCAACCCTTCACACAGGTCGCAGCCCAAGTCACTACGCAGGAAAAGATGTCGGGAAAAGATGAGTCGTCGTTGAACTCTGAGAGCAAGCCTGTAGGTGCTCTTTAGATCAAGCACGTAGTCCGTGGGCAATGTAGCAATGGCTCTCCAAGGAAACGACGACTGAGATTAGAAAAAAAAAATACGCTCAAACTGCTTGTGAGATGGCAATATTGACATATGCAACATATCTGGATTTGTAATTGTTGTGATCCTTGGTTCAATGCTAGCAATGAAGGGCTTGAATCCCATCCACAACGACACACACATGGCGGATTTTATCAATACTTCGTGTAAGGTGAAACTCTATCAGCAAGTTTGTGTTTCGTCCCTCACGCCTTCAAGCGGGCTCTCACGTGGTCTTGGTGGCAGGTTGCCGGGGCTCCCCTTTGGCAACTCCTTTACTCTCCCCAGATCAGTGCAAACGCTCTACGAGACTGTAAATAAAAAAAAAAAAATCTTGGGCAGCGTGGATAGCACTCAACTCGACCAATGAAAATCTTATGTCCACAGATGGAGAGAACAACGCTTTTCACAATGCAAATAGTAGCTAGAGGGACGACGAATATACCAGTCAATGATTGGATGAACAACTCTAGCGAATACACCAGCTATACATCGACCGGTCGAGGGATGGCGCAGCTATACAGCGAACGGTCAAGGGATGGCGTAGCTACAACACACAGTCACTCCAGAATGTAGATAGCAAAAAATCAATAGACAACTTGGATCATCGATCCTTGCAGTGATCAATGCTTGAACAAATACTCCTTACTTCAGGGCTGCAAGTTTTAATAAGTCAAACACACTCCTCTACTCTCTGCATGTTTCTAGGCATTTTCGTGACACGGCCAGCCCTGATGCTCTCATACCATGATAAAATGGGAGAGTGGAGTGAAATGAACAAATATTCTATTATCTTACAATATCAATACATTGGACTCTATTATATAGAGTGTACAGGTTGTTATCAGATCTAACTTATTCTAAAGATAACTGGAGAGGTTGAGAGAATATCTCAACCACACACCAAACTAGGATCTCACCAATCCAACTCTTTAACAACCTCTTAAGAATAGGATCACACAACTCACGTAGAAATTGTTAGATATTAATGTAGAAATGCTAATAATAGAATTAGTTACAACAGAGGCTCCTCCGTGTCCTCTACAGCTGTTATCAGATCCACTATTATAGGAAACCGTTGCTTGTGTATCAAGCTATAAATGTAATCGTTTTCTTGATTAATAAAATAGATTTGTGTGAGTTCTATCTCTGTTCTGAAGATTTATTTATTTTGGTATCAGAGCTTGAAGAGGAGCATCCCTGTTGGTGACTTCGCTGAGCGGCGCGACCTATGTAGAGGGAGATTGGCTGTCTGGATTGGTGTTAGCGCGTAGAGGTTCGTTGTGAAGACAAGTCGCTGCTAAAGAGCCGAGGAGAGTTGTCTGAGGATCAGATCGCTGACCGGATCGCTGTTGTCATTGAAGAGAGGCGAATCACTGCTCTTGTGAGGGCGCATACAGTCAGAGCGTGTGAGGGCGAATTCAGTCAGAGCAGGCTGATAACTGCGTGAGGAACCTCACCATCGCTTATACAGGAGATAGCTGCTGGAGATAACGCTGTTCTCTCCATCTGGGTGCATACGATTTTGAGTTGTATCTGCGTGTACATTGCTTGTTTGCTGCGGGAGCT
>JASDQU010589432.1:1469-17835 GCA_032191745.1 Picea mariana | reverse complement strand
AGGGGGGGTGTTGGAGTTACTTCACACACACCTAGGATTTATTTTTCCTAAGGTTATTCTTTGTTTATTAGTCATAATTAATCATTATCCAGTCTCCTATATTTTAGGGGAGAATATTCTCTTTTAGTTGACACTTCAGTTTGACTAGTTGAGTTGAGTTTATATGATGCATTGGTTTTGTCACCATGCAACATTGGGATCATCACCAATTCACTACTCTTTGTTCAAACAGTTAACGGAAGACTAGTTGATTAGTTAACTCAACTAGGTGGCAGTTCACTCCCATAACTGCCTGAGAGACTAGACTAGGTGGAAGTTTACTCTTGTAACTGCTGGTGTGTGTCCAGATCAATCTAGACCACCACTATGGCTCATTATTTACTCATGTATCCTATATCTATTGTAAATTATTCACTCTTTATGTGTGGAATACGATTAATGAGAATTCTTCCATTCTTTCTCTCATTCTTCTTCTTTCTCCAACTCTCTCTCTCTGCAAATGTGTGTATTATTGTTTAGCTATATCTATTCTATGCAGGTTCAACACATTTACAATTATGAGATAATTTACAAGAAGGGAAATGAAAATGTGGTTGTTGAAACTCTTTCTAGGAAGTATGAAGAAGAAGGGTCCCTCTTTTCCCTCTCCTTCATTATACTAGACCGGCTCCAAGTTGTTCGTCAGAAATGGCTGCAAGACCCCAAACTTTCTTGTATGATCCAACAATTGAAATACCGTTCTCCAACTTCTCTAGGGTACTCTTGGCACAATTAAGAGCTTCGCTACAAAGTCTGTTTGTATTTAAGCAAACAGTCGCAACTTAAATCCGCAATTATTTCTGAGCTTCATGCTTCACCCACAATTGGGCATTCATGGTTTACCAAAACCTATGAACGGGTCAAACATTCTTTTTTGGGGATGGTATGAAATAGATAGTTTAGACTTTGTGTTTCAATGTGATGTATTTCAACACAAAAAGAGAGAACCAACCAAAGCTCCAGGCACCCTCCAATTGCTTCTGTCTCCCCCTCCCATTTGGAGAGATATTTCTATGGATTTCATTGTTGGCTTATCTAAATCAGGAAATAAGTCTATCATCATGGTAGTAGTTTATCATCTTTCCAAATATGCTCATTTTTTTTCTCTTCAACACCCATTCACCACATCCACAATGGCTTAAATTTTCATGGATAATATTTTCAAACTTTGTGGCATGCCTCATTCTATTGTCTTTGTCTGAGATCCAACTTTCACTGGAAATTTTTGGCAAGAATTGTTCAAGATCGAGGGAACCCAATTACATCTTATCACTGCCTATCATCCCCAGACTTATGGCTGAAATGAAGTTGTCAACAAGTGATTTGGAAGCATATTTGCGGTGTTTTGGATTAGATCGACAAAACTAGTGGGCTTAATGGTTACCCCTAGCTGAATGATGGTACAACACATATTACAATACAACTACTCACATGAATCTTTTTGAAGAAGTCTATGACCAAAATCCATCATTGGTTCTCTCATACATGCCTAGTGTCTCGAAGGTTAAGGAGGTTGAAGAAAAACTTAGAGTCTGTGAGACCATTCTTTGTACCCTCAAAGACAATTTGGTCATGGCTCATAATCACATGAAGCAAAAAGAAGATCGGGGTAGTCCCAAACGTCAATTTGGTAAAGGGGATCAAGTGTTTCTTCATCCACAACCTTATAAGAATATTTCACTCAAAGATGAACATTGTTAGAAACTTTCTACCAAATTTATGGTCCTTATAAAATTATCAAGAGAGTGGGGCCCATGGCCTACCAGTTAGCTTTGCCCAGTCATTCTAAGCTCCATACTATTTTTCATGTCTCATAATTAAAGAAAGTGATTGGAAGTAAGTGTCAAACTTAGACCAGTCTCCCTGATTGGAAGTAGTCTTGGACCAACGAGAGAGTCATCTCCATCAGCGCACCATCAAGGAAGTGTTAGTCTAGTGGAAAGATCCAACTATAGAAGATGCCACCTGGGAGATGGCCACCATTCTGCAACAATTTCCTCATCTTAAGCCTTGAGAACAAGGATGTTCTTCAAGGGGGAGGGAATGTTAGGGACCTAACCTCCCTAACCCGTCACATAGGTAGAATAATATGTTTTCCATGTAATAAAGGCTGACATTAGTTAATAAAGTCTATTTAATAAATGTGAACAAGTCAATGTAAGAATACCTAATAGAAGCTTCCGCTTCTAGAAATATCTTCCTTTAGAATGTTCTTTAGAAGATAGAATTAGTATAAATAAGAGGAGGAGGCATGCGAAACTTTGTCTTGATAATTATTGTAATAGAAATTTTCCCTACTGGAGATTTCCCCCTCGAAGAGGCAAGTGAACATTGCTTTCTTTGAATAAAAGTATTATTTTCGGTAATTTCTCTTCTCAATATTTTGTTGTTCCATTGATATATGTTGAATATTCTTTCTTATGCATATTATATAACATATGGTACCTTACAAAGGAAGGATTGTATGAGTGGATGATTATACCATTTTGGTTGATGAATACATTGAGTACCGTCTTGAGGTTGACAAATGAGGTACTGAAACCATAATTCCTAAGTAAATTTTTTGTTGTTCACCTTAATGATATTCTATTTTTTAGCAGGACAAAAGAGGATTATTTAAGGAACTCACAACAAGTGTTGGAGTGGTTGAAAGAGGATAATCTTCTGATAAATTTGAAAAAATGTACCTTCATGTAAGAGGAGTTGGTATACTTGGGTTTTGTGATTTCCCAAGAATTTTTGAAGATGGACACAAAGAAAGTGAGAGCTATGTATGAATGACATGTTCCCAAGAACACTTTTGAAGTTAGAAGTTTCCATGGGTTAGCAAGATTCTATAAGAATATTATTCATATTTTCAGTGGTATATGTGCATCACTAATTGAGTGCATGAAGAAGGGAAGTTTTTGGTGGAAAAAAAATAATTGAAAGGAACTCTATAATGTTGAAAAAGAAGTTCATTGAACAACTAGGATTGGCCTTACTAGATTTCGACAAATGTTTCCAAGTGGAGTGTGATACAAGTGGAATAACAATTGGAACAATATTGAGTCAACAAGGTAAGCCTATTTATTTCTTTAGTGAGAAGTTAAATTAGACTAGAAAGAAGTACTTTGTTTATGATAAATAATTCTATGCTATAATTATAGTGTTGAAGAAATGGACACGTTAATTATTTCCTAAGGAGTTTGTGTTGTATACTGATCACCAATCACTTTATTATATTAACAGTAAAGGGAAGTTGAATCAAAGACACATGAAACAAGTATAATTATTTCTAAGTTATTCATTTGTTTTGAAGCATAAATTGGGAAGTTCTAAGAGGTTGTTGATGCATTGAGTAGGAGAGTGTTGTCATTGACTACTATGTTTGTTGAAGTTGTGGGTCTACATAGCATGAAAGTTTTGTATGAGGATTATGTAGACTTAGAGGTTTGGAACACTTATAAGGAACCATGGAGTGTGGAACAAAACCCATACTTGGAATTTTTCATTCAAGAATTGTTGTTCAAGAATAATAAGTTGTGCATACCAAGAGGCTCTATGAGAGAGAATCTTATCTGAGAGTTACATAGTTGAGGATCGAGTGGTCATTTTGGTAGTGACAAAACTAGAGCTTTGTTTGGGGAAAGATACTATTGGCCAAGTATTGGAAAATATGTGACAAGGTTGGTTGAAGTCTATAGGATATGTCATCATGCAAACGGAAGGATTAAAATTACAAGTTTTCATACACCATTACCTATAACAAAGAATACCTGGGAGTATATGACTATGGATTTTGTTTTGGTATTACCAAGAACTAAAATAGGTAATGATTCCATAATGGTAGTCATTGGATAGATTTTCAAACACGCCACATTTATTGCATGTAAGAAGACAAGTGATGCTACACACGTTTTTGTTTTATTCTTTCAAGAGAATGTTCAATTGCATGGGTTACCATGGAGTACCACTTCAGATAAGGATACCGGATTCCTACCATATTTTTGGAAGACTTTAGAAAATAAGTTGGGATCTAGATTGCAGTTCAGTTATGCATTTGACTCTTAGATAGATAGAAAAATAAAGATTGTGAATATAAGCCTTGGTAATTTGCTAATATGTTTGATAGGAGAGAAACTAGGGTAACAAGATTTGATCTTAGTGAAGGATAAATTTTCCTATAACAATTTAGTCAATAGGTCTATATGGAAGGAACATTTTTTCCATTGGAATTTCTTCATTGATTCGAATGCAATATTTCTCTTCATAGTGAAAATAAAATAAAAATGGTCGTGCTACATAGAATGAGGATAAGTTCTATTTAAATTTTAGGTTAAAAGGTATTCAATTGTGAATTGTTGTGTAGTTAATTCTCTTGAATATAGTATCATTAATATTGTGATTGAAATTAATGTTATAGTTGAGGATATAATAGAAAATGTTGTATAGCCACTGGTATAGCTTGAGTGGATGAGTGATTTGAGTTTCACGTAGGAGGTTTTAGGGTCGATCCCTCGAGCTAGTTTCCTCTATTACATGCCTCACACAAGGTCCCTACCATATTATGCATCATAATCAACATTGATGGGTTTACTCTGGGCACCATCCACAAAATGCATGGAAGTTCCCAAGGGTTTCATCACAAAGTTTACCTTGGAAAAAAAAGTATTGTTGGTCAAAATAAAGAAATACAAGTACTCAACCTGAACCTCATGTTATGATATTTATACACTTAGGAGTTAGTTAAGATCTAATCGATCTAATGTGTCATTAGGTAAAAGTATGTTTCTTAGTGTGTTTCTTTAGTATGCATTAGTATGCATTTGTAGTTAGGAAATTCGATGGTCACAATATGTTCCCAACATAGAGTGATCCGACGATTCATATTCTCCTCGATCTTAACGTCCATTGATATGTGGCTTAACACCCGATTGGTCCATGATCTCTATTTAAAGATCATGGAGGGTCATTTTCTGATGATCTATTGTGAGAAACTCTCTTGTAAAATCTCTATGTAATCTTTTTCTTTTGCATTAATAAACTGCTCCAAGTGGCCGCGTTGGTTGGGGTTGTGGATGTTTCCCCGTAGGGGTTTTACCACGTCAAAAAATCGGTGTGCTGGTCTTTTATCTACTTATGTGAGTGGTTATTGAAGGTGTTCGTCCTCTTTTAGAATACCTGTGTTATCGAACATAATATCAAAACCTGTTTGAAGACCCGCTCCTGTTGTAGATCAAGATCGTGAAGTCGAGTTGCCTCATCTCCATTTTATTTCATTTATGTACATTTCTCGGTTGAGAGGACTATTCCATTGCGTCTAGAGCACTTTTTTTAGTTAGAAACACTTTTCGTTTCACTCGAAAAGGTTTCTATTTGCCCAATATATGACCATTTCAGTCAGATCTGGAGGTATAAAGCCTGAATACGCCATTTTTATTTTTTTGCAGAGTATTATTTTGGTTTTATTTTTGTTTTATATTATTTGTTTATGGGTTGCTTCTCTTTTAGATCCGCCTATGCTCTTTGCCCCACACCCTGTGCAATCTTGGAAAATCAGAAACAAATAGGAAAAGGTGCATTTTTCGGGTAAGCTAACTAAGATCTAATCCTTGTTGTCATCGAGAAGCGAACAAATTTTCTTGTGTGAAAATAGTTTTTTTTAGCACGTTCTCCAAGGCTGTCTTCCACAACAACACCCTGAATCCTCTTGCTAAACAATACAATATGTTTTTCCAGACCATTTGGTTAAAATTTGCCTTATTAAGTAAGAGGTCTTGATTTCAAGTCTCTCTTTTTGTTACTTTTTTTGAAACAGTTCATGCTCAATTGTAAAGTGTATTTCACTTCAAGTATAAAAGTGAATCACTATAAGTAACTTTAATGTTTTATTTTAGAGTTATTTGTTTTGCATGCCACTTTTCTTTCATAAAGTAACTTCATTGTAAAAGTGATCCCCACTTATTTTTATAAAAGTGGGTCACTTCATAAAGAAACTTACACCACCACGTGGTTCTTTGGTTACCGTTTATGCCTTTTTTTAAAAAGAGCAAAACTTTCACATCCAAAGTCCGTTTTTAGTGTCATTTTTTTTTTAAACTGCCTAATTTTTCGATATCTTTCCATCCATATCATAATTTTCATTTTTTAAATCCATATTATCAACATATTTAATAGGGCTTCTTCTAGTAATCTTTTGCTTACCAACACCAACTACTTCCAATGAAAATCTCATATGGAGGATTTATTAACAAGTAAAGACTTGTACCAGATTACCTTGGGAAAGGAAAAAGAACCCACTGATGCTGATAAGAAGTTCAAATGGGCTAATAGGAGTGACGAAGCACGTGGACTAATCAGAATGTCCATCTCTCATGATTCAAGGTTCCACCTTAAAGAAATTGATGACCCCAATGAATCTTGGGAAAATATTGAATGCATTTGGTAAACTCAATATTATTGGAGCACAACAATTAGAAAATCAAGTACTAACTTTAAGTCCAAGTGATTTTTCTTGCATTGGAGACTATCTATCTAAGTTTAAAACACTCCGAATTTTATGTGAAGAATGTGAGATAAAGATGGAGGAAGAGCGTTGCATCTATCTTACTCTTTCTAAGCTAGGTAGTGCATATTATGTCTTTGTATCTACCTTTTATGTCATGAGAGAGGCTCTAGGGAAATATTATCAAAAAACCACTCTTGAGTCCTTTTGTGTTGCTTTGATTGGAGAGGAAGATAAGCTTGTACAACTTAGAGTGATCAACACTGCAGGTACCTCCAATAAAGCCTCAGTCGCCCATCAAAAATATAAACCCAAGAATCCCAAGAGGCAACATCCTCACAACAACAACAACAACATAAGGGTCCCAAACCCACTTAGACAACTTCAAATCCTAATGGTGACAAAGGAGAAAAATATAAAAATAAGAAGACTGAAAAACATTGCAAGTTTTGTGATAAAGATGGTCATGATGAGTCCAAATGTTTCAATAAGATGGTAGCTTTAGAAGAAACAATGAAGAAACACAACATCGATATCGATTCTAATTCTTCTTCTTCTTCTCATGGATATGAACTTTCTGCTTCTGGTTTCTTCTTCAATACAACTTCTACTTCTTCTTCTGATGAGTGGCTTATTGATTCTAGAGCATCTTATCATATGGCTAAGGATAAAGACATATTTTCTTCTCTCAATGAATGTAACACCAAGAAAATATTTGTTGGTGATGATAGATCTCTTAGTGTTGTGGGATCTGGAACAGTTCAAGTAGATAATGGTCATTTCAATGATGTATTATGTGTTCCAAGTCTTTCTTGCAACTTTCTATTAGTATATCAAATTACTCATTCAAGTGAAGGTAAAATCGTATAGTTTTCACCTCACCAAGTTGTAATCAAGGATTTAAAAGATCCTAAGCATGTTCTTGCAACTGGAATTGCTGATGATATTACCAGGTTGTACAAGTTTGACAACTTTGGGCCATCATCTTTTTCATTAGTTTTTGTTGCTCATAGCGATGACTTGAGCAAACTTTGGCATGAGCGGTTTGGTCATCTAAACTATTGCTCATTGAAGCAACTATGTAATCAACATATGGTGACTAGTATTCCTCCTGTTTCATGCAGAGATGGTGTTTTTGCCGGTTGTGTTCTCAGCAAACATCATCGAGACAATTTTGATAAACGTGCCTCTTGGCATGACTTGGGCCCTTTGCTACTCCTTATTTTTCTAGGTGCAAGTATTTCTCAACTTTCATTGATTACTTTTCTAGACGTACTTGGGTTTACTTCTTAAAACTTAAGAGAGAATTTTTTGGCCTACAATGCCCTTGTAGAAAAGCAATCTGGACATCAAATTCAAAGGTTAAGAACAGATAATGGAAGTGAATATGTGAACATTAATTTTACAAGTTACTACACTACATAGTGCATCCAAATGCAACACATTGCTCCATATACACCACAAAAAAATGGTCTTGCTGAGAGAAATAACCGCACATTAAAAGAAATGGCTAATTGTATGATCCAATCTAAGGGATTAAATCTAAAGTATTGGGCGGAAGACATCAACTGTGCAAATTACATAGTAAATCAAACTCCCACAAAGTCTCTTAAAAGTATAACACCAGAAGAATATTGGACCAAAATTAAACCAGATGTAAGTCACTTTCTTGTATTTGGCAATATAGCATGGGCTCACATTCTTGATGAGAAAAGGAAAGAATTGCAGCCTAAAAGTGAGAAGTGTATATTTGTTGGTTATTCTGAAGATGTCAAAGGTTACAAAATTCTTCAACCACATCGTAATGAAATTATTATTAGAAGAGATGTTAAATTTGATGAAAATATCTTGGCCTACAAGCCTAATTAGACGATTGTACCTTCTTCGGCCTACGAACCATCTTCGACGTTTGTGCCTTATTTTGTTCTTATTTTGGTTTCTTCTTCAGATGATGACAATGAGGATGAAAATCCACCTCCTCTTGCTCACTTTCCTCCAGATGGGTCCTTTGAACATGAACCAACACCAACTCTTCCGCTTCCTAGATGGGTCCATTCAACACGAGAAGAAGCTAGTGATCTTGTCGGTGATCCTTGAGATCAACGTCAGACATGTTCACAGTTCCAACAAGCCTCTTCTCTTTTGGCTCAATTTTCAGAGACTCATGATCCAGAGACATTTGCAGAAGCTTCAGGTAATCCAGATTTAGATACATCAATGAATGAAGAGTATTGTTCTTTAATGAAAAATGATACTTGGGATCTTGTACCTCTTACAAAAGGAAGAAAACTTGTTAGATGTAAATGGGTCTACAGAACTAAGTATGCATCAGATGGAAGTGTTGAAAGACACAAGGCTCGGTTAGTTTCCAAAAGATTTTCCCAAGTTGAAGGAATTGACTATAATGAAACCTTTTCCCCTGTAGCCAAAATTAATTCCATCCACCTTGTTCTTTCCCTTGTTGCTTCACATAAATGGGAGGTCCATCAGATGGATGTTAAATCCGCCTTCTTGCACGGAAATTTGCAAGTAGAAATCTACATGGAACAACCTCCTGACTATGTCCAGAATGACTCTACCCTTGTTTGTCGCCTTAAGAAATATCTTTATGGTCTTAAGCAAGCTCCCCGATATTGGTATGCCAAAACATACAACTTTCTTATTCACACCGGATTCACTAGATGCCATTATGATCCTAATGTCTATACCAAGAAGGTAAGGATCCATCTCATCATCCTTTTCCTTTATGTTGATGAACTTATCTTTACTGGTAGTGACTCAAAACTTTTAAACCATGTGAAAACCAACCATAAGAAGAAATTTGAAATGACAGACTTAGGCTTTTTGCACTATTCCCTTGGCCTCCAAGTTTTGAAAACCAGTGAAGGAATTTTCTTTCTCAATCTAAGTATGCTTGTGACCTTCTTCGTCACTTTCACATGGACAATTGTAAACTGACCCCTTCTCCCTTCCAGTATGGAGTCAATATTACTTCCACCTTTACTTCTCTCGAAGTTGATGCCACCTTGTACCGTTAGTTAGTTGGTAGCCTCTTACACTTGACTCATACCCATCCTAATCTTTCCTTTGTTGTTGGTCTTGTTGCTCGGTATATGAAAACACCCCATGAAAGCCATTGGAAAGAAACTAAAAGGATACTTCACTATGTCTGTGGTACAATTTAGTTCGAGATACATTACAGTTTTTGGGGGACTCCTTTATTTGTTGGTTTCACTGATTCAGATTCGGTCGGTGACCCTGATGATCAGAATTCTACTAAAGGTTATGTTTTTAGCCTTGGTTCCGGACCTGTCACTTGGGCTTGTAAGAAACAACAGGCTATTGAAATTTCTTCAACATAAGTAGAGTACCGAGCAACGCTAAATGCAAGTCAGGAAGCCTTGTGGGTTCAACAGATCCATTTAGAGTTTGGATTCCAGCAACAACATCCGACCAGCCTTTGACACGAAAATCAAAGTGCCATAAAGCTCGCCAAAGACCTAGTTCAACATCAATGCAACAAACACATCGAGATACACATGCACTTCATTAGAAAGTTCATTCATGATAAAGTTCTTGAAGTGCTCTTTTTCCCTACAAAAGAGCAAGTTGCAGACATTTTCACAAAGTCTCTTATAGAAGCGAAGTTTTCCAAACTTCGATCTATGTTAGGAGTTCAGGAAGTTTTCATCAAGGTGGGATAGGTTCTAATGCCTCCTTCCTTCTCCTATTGTGTCAATATTTTAAATCCTTCAATCCTATTCCAAGTTGTTCTTAAGGGGGGATGTTAGGATATTTAGACACTTACGAGTTAGTTAAGATATACTTGGTCTAATTTTTCGTTAGGTAAAAGTGTGTTTCTTAGTGTGTTCCTTTAGTATGCATTTGTAGTTAGGAAATCCGACGGTCATGATATGTTCTCGACATAGAGTGATCCGACGGTTCATATTCTCCTCGATCTTAACAACCATTGATCTATGAATTAACACCCGATTGGTCCATGATTTCTATTTAAAGAGCATGGAGGGTCATTTTCCGATGATCAATTGTGAGAAACTCTCTTGTAAAGTCTCTCTATAGCCTTTTTCTTTTGCATTAATAAACTTCTCCAAATGGCCGCGTTGGCTGGGGCTGTGGATGTTTCCGCGTAGGGGTTTTACCATGTCAAAACATCGGTGTGTTGATATTTGATCTGGTTGTGTGAGTGGTTACCGAAGGTGTTCATCCTTTGTTGGAATACCTGTGTTGACAAACACCTCATGCCTTCTAACCATCTTGTTGTAGAAGATCATCAACACATAAACTATTACTTTGCCTTTTGTGGTCATTGTAGACAACAACCTTTAATAAAGAAAAAGTGACACATATTGATCAATGATTTGTTACAACAAGGGGTGATAAATAATATGCTTAGAAAACCGACAAAACCAAATTGATCTTAGAGATGAATATCCTTGGAAACCACATCATTTTTTTCGATTGATTCATGGGAGAGGAATGCCCATATTCCTCATTGCACATTGGATAACACCATGATATGTTGAGTGTATTATTTACAAGTTGAGGTCGTATGCTTATAAAGAAGCACCAAAAATCAAGCTAGAAGGCCCATTCATTGAAGAAATGACCCCTTTGTTGCTCCATATCTAAATAAAAGAACATGACTCATCATTTGGGTTTTTATCTTGTTCACAAAAGGCTTTAAAAGGTGTCAAGAGATCATGTGAGATCCATCTCAAAATAATAAATTTTTAAGATATAAGTACCAAGAAATCCTAAAATATTATCACTGTACTAAAATTTCACATTGTGCATAACAATGTAATCTAAGAAATTGTCAAAACAAAAACAAAATTGAATTGTGAAAGATATAAGTACCAAGAAATCTTAAAATATTATCACTGTACCAAAATTTCACCTTGTGCATAACAATGTAATCTAAGAAATTGTCAAAACAAAAACAAAATTGAAATTGAATTGTGAAATATTAAGCTATATGGAACAATACCAACCTTTATGATATTTTAACTTTAGTATTGGATAAGTACCTATATGATATTTGAACTTTGAATTATGCTAACATTCCATGGATTTACTTAAACTCAACAACAAGGTAGTAGAATATAAAATGAAGCTACAAAGAGTACAACTAGGCCAAAACTTAGTAAAAAAATGGAAAAAAAAAACACATCTATGACCCCTAGGAATTCCAAAAATAAGCAACAAAAAGATGGATCTCCATGAAATGGCCCTTAGAAATTAGAAGTTTGCTTGTATCCAGTTAGGCAAAGATGTTTATGATACTTTTAACAAGTATCACTAGTCATGGAAATATGATAAATTGATAATTATAAAGTGTATCATTCCTTCGTTAATTGAACCAGAAGAATTATTACTAACATAACAAGAAGCGATATCTCTTGAAGATAATATTAAACTTGAATGACTAGTCATCGAGAAAACACTAATGATGACTTGTTTCTACATTGGATGATTGTTCATCTATCTTAGATATAAGACTATAGTCAATATTAAAATCACAGGTTTTCCTTATTTTATTTATTACTTATTTTTCTTGTTTCTACTTCGGATGATTGTTCATCTATATTGGATATAAGACTACTTCGGATGATTGTTCATCTATCTTGGATATAAGACTATAGACAATATTAAAATCACAGGTTTTCCTTATTTTATGTCTAGTCATTTATATCTATGTTTATATTTTACAGTGAATTATTTTTGTCGATGATGGTAGTTGTATATGTGGTTTTGTATTAGAAAGTTTTAATTTATATAGAATCCTAGCTAGGAATTTAGGTTGAATTTAGAATATAATCATATTTACGCTTGCATTCATTGCATTTAACACCATAAAACCAATTTTATAAACAAATTACTAATGATAGTTGGGCTAGAATCTTGAGGTTTCCTGCCCTAAAAGATAAGGAGTCTAATGGGGAATCCTTTTAGGGTTGAACCCTTTATCGTTGGCATATACATTTTCCTCTATCATTAGAATTAACGTTGAAAGGAGGGCACCACCTTGTATTGTTGGTAGTAAATTCTTTCAGTCACTTGACTCCCATTTGAATTTTGATGATCGTGAACCATTTCCCAACCACCTAGTGACTCAAGGTGAAACCATTTTCCAAGATTATGAATATGAATTTGACAACCCAAAAATTCCACATGCCAAAACTCAAATTCAATCTAAGCCTCACATAGAATACCATTAATTTTTTCCTAATTAGGAAGTTCAATATTTTTGTTGGATTACCTGCCAAATTGGTTCATTACTCATTGCAACACAATTATCCAAACATACTTGAGCCTATAGAAATATTTTGCATAATAAGAAAATCATATCTAGGATGTAGATGATTTGATCGATCTTTCCCTTGACATAATCCCTAAACCACTTAATTCGATTCCCCCAACTCCTAATCCCCTAACATCTCCCAATTCATATTCTTCTTCACATTTAGGTTCCAAACCTAAAATAGATCATACAAATATGGTTTGGAACCATAATCAAACTTGGTTGGGCCAAGTTGCATTAAAAACCCTAGGATAACTTCATGGTTTTCCAAAACACCCAAAATGATTTTGCTGAAATATGACCCATAAAAGTTAGTTTCCCCCGAAGATCACGTAAATAAATTAATTTTGAGTATTTGGTCGATAAGTGTTCAATATGAGGATATGGTTTTTCATTTATTATTCTATACTTTTCAGAAGAAAGCATCCACTTGGTGTCTTCAACTTATCATTGGATCCATTACAATTTAGGATGATTTTCAAAACGAAATTTTAACCAATTTCAGAAAGGAAATAACCCTGCTGCATTAAATTATTAAGAATTAAAATGTATCCTAAGGAATAAATTAAATATTTCAATCAGTGATTCATTATTATCCTAAACAAATTTCCTAATGGTTTTGTACCTGTTGAAGAAGTAGAAGTTGAGTTTTATGCCAATGCCTTACCCTTACCTGATACTACTTATGTAAAATAAGTTGGAAAAACCAACTTAGTTGATATTTTTGATGAAGATTAAAAGGTAGAAAAATAGATGATAATATTGAAGGGAAACCCTAGGGAAGAATATACAAAGGAACTTTGTTACCAAAAAGCCTCTTTCTTTTAACTAAACTAGTGAAAAAACCCTTTTCATATGTAAAGGACAAGGATGCTACATATATGGAAAGTTTGCAACGTATTGCCAAGATTTTTTTTTAATGAGATAACATATTTAAAAAAGAATTCATGAGAAGGAACCTAAACTTAAAGGCCATTTAGTACCTATTTCTTTTTCACATTCAAATGGACCTATTGCTTTATCACATTCAATATTGGGAAATTATTTTTTGAAAATTACACAATCGAAGGTTCACTTGTTCAAATTGAAAAACGATATCATCTCCTTCATCACACTCAAACTAATGCTTTTCACTATAATATAGTTAATTTAGATAATTATAGTGCCTCTAACTTAGCCTATGAACTATCATTTGAATTTCATACTTTTAATTTAGATAATTATAGTGCCTCTAACTTAGCCTATGAACTATCATTTGAATTTCATACTTTAATGGTTCTAAGTTGCAGGAATAGTAGGATTTCTACTACTTGATCCTAATGGAAAGTGCATTTTCATTTTCTGTAGATTAAAATTTGCATGTACCAACAACTCAATATGAGGCTTTGATGTAATTTCTTAAAAAAATCCAAAAAATCCATTGATTTAAATGTCAAATGCATACAAGTTTTTGGTGATTATAAAATTATAATAAGGTAGATAAAAAACTCGAGGCATGAAACCTGACATATAAATTTAAAGGGGTAGAAAGGTGATAAATGATGTCACAACAAATTCCAACCAGTCTTTCAACACTTGGAACAAATATTAGAAAGGTGTAGAAAATATGGGATTTCTTTGAGCCCAAATAAAAGTATATGCATTCTCATTTAAGGTAAAATTACTTGGACACAAAATCTTGAAATATGGAATTCTAGCTAATCCTGAGTGAACTAAAGCTATTACCAAGATTCCCTTTCCCAACAATAAGAGGTCCATGCAGTCCTTTAAAAATATAAAATTTGTAAGAAGATTTGTTTTGAACTTTGCATAAATTGATAAATAATGGCACACTATGATGAAGAAGGAAATCATTTTTACATGGACACAAATTGAAAAAATGCTTTTGAAAGAATCAAGACTATTATTCTTGATGCCCCATATTACATAGTCTTGATTTCACTAAAGGGTTCCCTCTATATATTATGGCATCAAACCATTCTTTGGCAACTACGCTGACACAAAAGGATGGAGAAGAGGGTGAATATCAAATTTCTTTTATGAGCACATGCCTACACGACACTAAAATTGACTATCCAACAATTGAAAAACAAGCATATGTTGCATTTAAAATTATCAAACAAATCAAACATTATATCTTGAAGTGTTGGTTTTTCTAAATGAGATGATATTGTATATTCGAATGATGTTATTACAAAGATAAGTGTTTCATATATATAGAACATATGGTGACCAACCATAAAAGGATGTGTCGCTTGGATAATAAATAACTACTTATTTATTATATATATTTATACTAAACTACTTTTCACCTTTTACTTTTCAAATTATGAATAACGACCATAGTTAAAATTTCAACACTCCCTCTTAACTAGGGAGGTATTCATATCATTTGCAACATCAGGAGAAACCTGCCATATGATCTGGGAGAATGTCTTCCCGATGTTTTCCAAACATCAACATTCCCTCTCAACGAGGGAGACATTCTTCATCATGCCAAAGATTGTCTCTGAAGTATACAAACTTCACTCTAGACTCATGACACCTATAAGTCAATCTTGGGAGATGTCTCTCTCTCACTTGAACTGAGAGGAAACCCCTTCTACGAATCCCTCTCTGAACCAATTGACTCTCTCTAAGATCAGGCTCACTCTAGGTCTGCATCTTCAAGCATTTCGAGTCCATATTATTCTTTGTCATGATCAAGGAAGGACTACGCTTGGGCCCATTTATCACAAGTACACCCTTGTGATAAATGTATCCTATTTCCATTGGTATGCAACCCAATCTAGAAGAAGGTCCGCCCAATGGTTACTAGGGCCATTCACCTGTGTTTAAACACATCATGTTGTTGGTATCCACAAGCATTGAGCTAGCTCATCCTACAAGGGTGGTCATTCCCTTGGGGTTGATTAAGCTAAGTCATCTTGAACCATATTTGACATATATAGGTTTCCTCATGAAACCAATGTCTTGGTTCCTTCATCTAACCATCTAAGGCACATTAGGATTAAGTCTACATTCCCTCCTACTAGTCCACACAGGACCCTTCGAGGAGAATGTATCATGATGCTACCTCAAACATCAACACTCCCTCTTAGCTAGGGAGGTTTATTTTCATGATGTCTTCATCTAGCAGTCCACCGACTTCTCTGTAATCAAATAGTAGCACAAAACTACTACCATGTCATTGGTAGCTTGAATCATCCGTCACGGTCTTTGTGATCAAGCAACACCCAACTACTCCAAGTGATATGGTAATCTCCATGACAGTCAACTAGTAGCACAAAACTACTATGCCATCCAATAGAAAACAACTGTGTTGATCCATAGTAGTACATGACTACTGTCTAGTGGTACATAACCACTGCTAGTAGCACACAACTACTGTCCAGTGACACACAGTCACTTCCATTGGTACACAACCACTGTAGTAGCAAACAACTATTGTTTAGAGACACACAATCTTTGCCAGTGGTACACAACCACCGTAGTAGCACCCATCTACTATCTAGAGA
>JASDQU010589431.1:53367-64753 GCA_032191745.1 Picea mariana | reverse complement strand
TCCTTGATCCTTTGTCTTACTTTGCAATTTCCATTCCATTTCTTGGATCGCTTCCGGTCCCACTACGACCCCATCCTCAAGCTTATCCCAACTAAAGGTGTCTAATACGATCGCCCGTAAAGAAACTCGAAAGGCGCCATCTTAATGGTGCTTTGGTAAATTTTTTTATAAGAGAATTCTACCAGTGGCAAGAATTATTCCCAACGCTTCTGTTGGTCCATCACATACATGCGCAACATGTCTTCCAAGGTCTGGTTTGTTCATTCAGTCTGCCCATCTGTCTCCGGGTGATACACAGTACTAAAGTTAAGTTGGGTTCCTAGGGCCTCTTGGAAACTATTCAAAATCATCTAGTAAACATCGATCCTCGATTGTATATAAACCTCTTAGGCATGCCATGCAGCCTCAACATCTCACTGACGAAAACTCTAGCTATGTCAGGTGCCTGATACATCGTACGCACAGGAATAAAATGAGCTCTCTTCGTCAGGGTGTTGACTACCACAAAAATTCAAGTCACGTCTCATTGCCAGTAGTGGCAATCCAATAATGCAATCCATCAAAATGACCTCCTATTTCGATTCCGAAATAGTGTGTGGTTGTAGTAATCCTATTGGATATCTATGTTCAGCCTTCACTTGCTGACATTCTAGACATCTGGCCACATCGTAACTACATTCGACACGATGCGCATCGAGATAACTCGTCTGTCAATCATGCACTTCCTTGATCCTTTGTCTTAGTTTGCAATTGACATTCCATTTCTTGGATCGCTTCTGGTCCCACCAGGACCCCATCCTCAAGCCAATCCCAACTCAAGGCGTCCGACACGGTCGTCCGTAAAGAAACTCGAAAGTCACCATCTTAATGGTGCTTTGGTAACTTTTGTTATAAGAGAATTCTACCAGTGGCAAGAATTAGTCTCAACGCTTATGTTGGTCCATCACGTACATGCACAACATGTCTTCCAAGGTCTGGTTCATTTGTTCGGTCTGCCGGTCCGTCTTCGGCTGATATGTAGTACTAAAGTTAAGTTGTGTTCCCAAGGCCTCTAGGAAACTGTTCCAAATCATCTCTAAGTCCGCTTGTCAATTTGTATATCGTGGAACTATGGGTGCTATTTGTAGGGCACAAAACAATAGAGGCCCAATTTTGAGCCCGCCAGCCCGAGAACGCGCGATCCAAAAACTGACTAAGTATGGAATGAGGGCTCTGTGCATGCTCTATAAAATCTCATGCCCATACTTTATAAAAGTACATATTTCATATGTATAAAAGTAAATATCTACTTTATAAAAGTACATATTTGGTATGTATAATTTATGGTGTCCAGGAACGTATAATTTGATAAATTTCAATTTATTTTKTGTCCAGGAGCCCTTGTTTTAAAGAAAACTAATTCGGGAATGCTATTTTTTTTTGTGTTTTTGTCCAMAAACCTATGYAACATACATTACAACTATTTTTTTGTGTTTTTGTCCATGAACCTATGTAAAGAAAACTAATTCAGGAATGTTATATTTTTTTGTGTCMAAGAACCTTTTAAATATATTACTRTTGTACACTAATTTTTTTTGTCCAGGCTCCTTTTAAAYATTTCTTGTACTATCAAACTTAGATACTAAGAACCTTTGTTGATGTACCAGACATTAATAATTTTTTATAAATTTTAGGGAAAACTAATTAGAGAATACTATATTCTGCATGGAAACCATGTGTACTTCAACTTGCTACCCATGTGTGTGTACTTGGTCGCATTAATTCCCATTCCAACCTGGAAGGGACTACATTGCCATGCAACACTTGTTAAAAAAATTATCTTCAAAATATTTTACTTTTTTTCCCCCATAGAAAAATTTCACTTTATATTTATATAGCAAATATAATCTGGTCTTTACAAAAAGTTCCCAAAAACTCATAGGTCTCCAAAACAATGCCCATGATATCAAAATCACCAAAAGAATAAACTGGCATACTAATATCCCAATACATGAAGTGGGCCTCAACATAAAAAAACTAATCTTCCATGAAGTAGCTAGAGAAGTAACTCATCAAGAAACAACATGATCTAACTCGACAACTGGAGAGTCCATTACAAAGGCAACCACTGAAGAAAGTAAAAAAAAGGAACCATGTCCCATAAATAAGAAGAGCAAGTCAATAATTCAAGTGTTTGAGTATCTAGTATAGATCGAGTGATAATTCAGGACCCTGATGATCCTCAACACACTGGTAATAGTAGATCTTTCTAGGTTCCTTGAGAAGTGCCTTCTTTGAGAGGTTGTTCGCCACTTCATTATCTTCTCTGTAAACATGGGCAAAAGAGATAGAATGGAAAATATCTATTAATCCCCTTAGTCTATGTTTCCAGTAGTCCAAAGTAACAACCTGTAGGCGACCCTTTCCCCTCAACCAGTCAATGGTGGCCTTGGAGTCACCATGAACATGAATAGTGAGAATGGAAAGTCGGGAAGCTAAGGTGAGAAGTGCGCAAGCTCCCAACAATTCTGCTCTAGTGTTCTTCCCCTGCCCACAGTTGAGTATCCATTTGTAACTGCATTGCTCATTCAACTTAATAATTCCTCCTGCACCATTGTTTTGACCTGAAGACATCACTGCACCATTAAACCAGCCAACCAACCCACCCATTGAGTGACAGGTTCACCCCAATTTACGAACAACATTCATCGGCTTCTCGATGTGATCCTTAATGGCAGATATAACCTGGTACACCACCCTCTGAACAGTTGGGTGTTGATTATCAAATATCATTGTGTTCCTTTCCTGCCAAATAAACCAACTGGTATATGTCGACAAAGTTGAATGAAGGAAATTTTTTCATATGTCACATGTTTAATGATGATTATTATTATTTTTATTTTTTTACCACAAGTATTACCTTAGACCTAGATTTTAATTTCCGAGGTTGGGCGACATTTTATTAGGGAAATTGTTTTTAAATCTTTCTTATCACAATATTTGTTYTAATGCCATCTAGGTTTATTCACTTATTAGTTAACAATGCAACGTTCCCTTCAGGATGCACTAGGTGCTCCAARGGTGCCACTCGCCTCATTCTGTTTCCCTTGCGCRACATGCCCTTTAGGACACACTACATTMTCCAAGGGTGCCACTCGCCTCTTTCCRTTTTCTTGCGCGATGTGCCCTTCAAGACACACTACGTTCTCCAAGGATRCCACCCACCTCTTGACTGACTTGGTAGACATCAAAAACCCCTAGAGTCAATACTCCGTTAGGTGATCTTGTGGGAGACTAAAAGMCTATAAGGAATAAGGCCCCTGCCTTATTGCATGCCCCTTACAATCATCATGAGCGATTGTCGCAGTCTGCCCTCACGACATCGTGGGTSTTCTCGAACTAGGTAGTCGTTAACCTAYAATTCGAGCCATGGTGGGAGTGCTAGTAGTTTGTGKCAAGGTTGTTGTCCACACCTCTCCCTCAAYGTCTCTAGTAGTCGTGCATGACTCCTCTACTCCACATGTGAGTCTAGTCGGCAAGCTATCGACAACCTACATCATCAACAAATCATGTCAAAAATAAAATCCATAATCATAACATCTAATCAGATGTAGATTTGTCATATATACAACAATCAAACCCCAATAGTCCACTCCTTGACTCGATCCGGAGTCCAAGGGTTTCATCGATTCTTATGCATCTTCGAGGTACAAAATCCTATACACTCAGGAGAAACAACTCAATAGAACACGTCTATATCAATACAACAAAATAACATGTCGTCATATCCATATTGTCTCATAATCACAATCAAATTCCCAATAGTATAATAATCTGAATCACTTACAAGCAAGTGTTCTCAAAGAATAAGTTCGCTCAATGCGTGCAAGAGTGGGATGTTACATACACCCCCTCTTGGTCTAAACTTCATCCCAAAGTTTCACAGTATATAAGTGTCGAATAATGTGTTTCGCAGTATCATAAGTCTATCTATCAGACAAAAATGGAAACTGCTGGCGCATATCATATGCATCCTCTCGGGTCATTGAGTGCGGAATATAGTTGTCCCACTGGACCTTGACCTGATCTACTGTTCGACGTCGTAGCTGTCAAATGCGATGATCCAGGATGTGGATCATCTTAGCCGTGAGTGCACCCTCATCTAATACCTGCAAGGTACTCAAGCCAAAACATGTGTAGGATCACTAAAATAATGTCTCAAATAGAGACGTGAAAGACATCGTGCGTCTGCCTCAAAGAATTAGGCAAGTCTAGTCAAATAGGCCACGGGCCTTCTCTTGTCCGCAATATCGCAAGATTCATCGAACCTAGGGGACAGTTTAGGACCCTTTCCAAACTTGATCGAACTCTTATACGGTTTCACCCACAAGAATACTCGATCGCCACATCGTAACTATGGTCGACACGATGCACATCGACATAACTCGTCTATCGATCTTGCACTTCCTTGGTCCTTTGTCTTAGTTTGCAATTGACATTCCATTTCTTGGATCGCTTCCGGTCCCACCAAGACCCCATCCTCAAGCCGATCCAAACTCAAGGTGTCCGACATGGTCGCCCATAGAAAAACTCAAAGGGCGCCATCTTAATGGTGCTTTGGTAACTTTTGTTATAAGAGAATTCTACCAGTGGCAAGAATTATTCCCAACGCTTCTGTTGGTCCATCACGAACATGCACAACATGTCTTCCAAGGTATGGTTCATTCGTTTGGTCTTCCCGTCCGTCTCTGGGTGACACACAGTACTAAAGTTAAGTTGGGTTCCCAAGGCCTCTTCGAAACTATTCCAAATCATCCAGTAAACATCGATCCTTGATTGTATATAATCCTCTTAGGCATGCCATGCAGCCTCACCATATCACTGATGAAAAATCTAGTTATGTCAGGTGCCTTATACGTCGTATGCACAAGAATAAAATGAGCACTCTCGTCAGGGTGTTGACTACCACAAAAAATCAAGTCATGTCTCCTTTCCGGTAGTGGCAATCCAACAATGAAATAAATCAAAATGACCTCCCATTTTGATTCTGAAATAGCGTGTGGTTGTAGTAATATTGTTGGATGTCTATGTTCAGCCTTCACCTGCTGACATTCTAGACATCTGGCCACATAGTTGATTATGTTTTCCTTCATTCCTTTCCAGAAGAATAAGGGTTTAAGGTTTGCCCTCATCTTCGTGACTCTCGGGTGAGCCATGTACACTTCTATGTGAGCCTCTTTTAGGATCAACTCCTCAAATCGTCATTCGGTGGTACATAAATTTGATTTTTAAATCTCAGTAGTCCATCATCATCCAATGTAAATCCTTTAAATCTTGGTACCATCATTGTGTTTTGTCCAATAAAATCCTTGACCTCTTTGTACCAGTCATCGTCGCACTGTAAAGTTAGAATATTTTCACGTAGATTCGTCGGAAGAGGCAACACCGAAAAGATGTGTGGTCTCTCACTCAATGCATCTGTGAATCGGTTCACTGTCCCTTTATGCAAGTAATCTCGAAATCGTACTCGCTAAGCAATTCCGACCAACGTTGTTGTTGCGCGTTCAGGTCGCTTTGCGTAAAGATGTGTTGTAGTCCACAGTGGTCCATTTTTAGTTCAAATCTTTGTCCAATAAGGTAGTGTCTCCAAAGTCTCAAGGCATAAACAATGGCTAACAACTCCAAATCATTCGTCGCGTAGTTCTCCTCATGCCTTCTCATGATTAGGCCCTATAAAAGGTTGTTAGGAATCCAAAGAAAAATAACAACTCCTCAAACCACCACACATGATATAAATTAGATATCAAATTAGAATTACTATATTTAATCTATGGATACAAATAGAATTAAACATTTATATTGAATGAAAATTAATAAAATATTTTCCTTCCACCTACCTTCAAAACATTGTTCCATTGATGGGATACAAGGCCACTAGCTTACCCATTAGTAGTGAAACATTTCTTAAAAATGAAGTGGGAAGTTTATATATGATTTCAACTCACTCCCTTGGGCATTTCAATATCCTCCTTCCCAACTAAATATTAAAAAGGTTTGGTTTAATGTTTATAGTGCTTAGGGAATATAATGGTTAATATTGATTGGGGTGATAAGGCTTATAGGGGATTTAGAGGTTTCAAGTTATGAATTATAAAGGTTTTAACATTTTATGAATTATAAAGGTTTTGAAATTTGAATATAATGCATGCATGGATTTACTTATAAAAATGCATGCATGATTTTACTAAATGAAAATGCTTGAACGATATTGAAATATTGAAATGTGGAAAGAATAATCCAATTAAAAACCAACCAAGATCTATTCACCAATTAATAATTTAAACAAGGAGGTTCTAAAGACAAATCCTATTGGCACAACCATAATCTTGATCATAAATAGTGTCATCCATGTTGACAACCCAATGACATCTTCATTAACTACATGTTGAAGCCACCTTGTCTGATGGTTAGAAAGGAACACCATTTGGATGTTTTGAGCACTATGCATGGTTCTCAAGGTCGTAGACGAGTCACAGGAGGAAACAATTCTAGGCCCTACACGAGGCTTGTAGCCATCCAAGGATAGTAACAACTCCTCAAACCACCACATATGACCTTTTAACGGTCTTCTAGTAAATTCCTAGAAACAATAATGATTCTATGGGGCCCCTTGCATGGACCATGATCCTTACTTGAAACTTTTAATACCTAAGTCCTTAGCTCTTACTCCTAAACAAATAACCCAAGGCACATGAATCATCCAAGTTATTCCCATATACCACTCATAGATATAAATATTTCCCTCGATAGATCCTTTTTTATTTTTTAGGATCTCGTGCATGAGACATGATCCCTAGAGGAGTAGGTCTTAGGGCCTATGTATCTAGGGTTTTTTCATAAACCATGGCCTAAACCCCAAGACCCATCCATGGTACACAAGATATCAAACTCCTAGGCTCTAACTATATCCTAATTGGATTTTTTGAGCACTAGGTATGGTTCTTGATGTTGTAGACATGGTTCTAGGATGAAACGGTTTCCTTAGGACCTACGAGAGGATTGTAGGCATTGTAGGACAACCACAAATACTCAAGACACACATGTGACCTCTTAACAATCTTCTAATCATCTAAGAATAGTAATGATGTTATGGATCCTCTTGCATGGACCATTATCCTTACTTGGAACCATTGGGACCTAAGTCCTTAGCTATTACTCCTAAATAAACTCACCTAGGGTACACTAATTATCTAAGTTATTCCCATATACCACTCATAGGTACAAATATTCCCTCGATAAGGATTTTCTTATTTTAAAGGAGCTTGTACATGATACATGATCCCTAGAGGAATAGGTCTTAGGGCCTATGCCTCTAGGTTTTGTTCCTAAATCATTGCCTAGACCACAAGACCCATCCTCTGTACACAAGATGTAAAAATCCTAACTATATCATAATTGGATGTTTTGAGCACTAGGTATGGTTCTTGAGCTTGTATACATGTTCACAAGAGGAAACAATTACCTTAGGAACTATAGGAAGGTTGTAGGTATCCAAGGATAATCATAACTCCTCAAGCCACCACACATGACCTCTTAATAGTATTATAGTCACCTAGGAACAATAATGATTTTATGGGGCCCCTTTCATGGACCATGTTCCTTACTTAGAACTATTGGGACCTAAGTCTTTGGCCCTTACTCTTAAATAGACTCACCCAAGGTACACCGATAGTCTAAGTTATTCCCATGTACCACTCATAACTACAAATTGTTCCCTCAATAGGTACTTTGTTTCTTGTAGGGAGCTTATGCCTGAGACATTAGCCCTATAGGAACAGGTCTTAGGTCGTATGTCTCTAGATTTTGGTCCTAAACCATTTCCTAGACCACATGACCCATCCTTGGTACACAAGATGTCAAACTCCTATCTATATCCTAATTGGATATTTTGAGCATTAGGTATTATTCTCGAGGCTATAGACATGGTCATAGGAGGAAACTATTTCCTTAGGCCCTACAAGAGGGTTGTAGGAATATAAGAAGTCACAACTCCTCAAACTACTACACATGACCTATTAACAGTCTTCTAGTCACCCAGGAAAAATCATGATGCTATGAGGTAACTTTCATGGTCTGTTATTGGATTTATCAGTAAATGCGGACATAAACTGATCTCCCTAGATCCACCTAGATCTAGAACAAAACAAGATAGGACATGACACTTTCCCTAAGCTCTAATCATTGAATCTACTATCAAACAAGAGATGAGTGACATACCTTTAAATATCAATTCCTTATATCTTTGTTGGCCCTGCTCCGCTCCAGTGCTCTTGTGATATTGATCCTACAATGAAGCACAAACCAACCAAAGTGAAAGAAACAATAGTATATTCAATGACGACTTATGCATTTGATCAAGGAGTCATGCAGTAAAATGAGAATGATTTAATGGGAAAGAAACATGCCACTGTATTATATTAAGTAAAAGTGGAAGATACAACCAAACAACTTTGATGTTGCAAGGTTCCCTTTCAACGACCCTTTGCTCTAACACACACAATTACTCCAAGCTTGCATGAACTTGATGGACTTAAATGAAGCCCTCAAGCATCGGAAGTAGAGTTCCTCACATCATTCTCAGCCTATTCAATCTTAAGCATTCCTTGCTTGCTACTTTCTTTTTTCTTAACCCTTTCCATGATAAATCCATCATTATATAGAAGAAAGAGAGATGGTTAAAGAGATCAAGATGATCCCACCAAATCAAAGACGTGAGTAGGATCCCAACCATACAGATGCCACCTCATATTATAGAAGATTCCTTCTAGAACTTTCGTGAACTTCGTCCTTTTCTCAGTCTTTCAACATCGTCGCATCATGGCTATATAGCAGCTTGCAAAAATGCCACAAACCAGGTTCATGACAGACTGCAGCGATCAAGCATTTCTGCACTGTACCTTATGGCTGACCTACGGTGACCTTCTAAAAACAAGTTTTGTAGAAGAGGAAGCAAGTCACTTTTCTCACGAGGAAAGGTTATTTTGTAAGCCTGAACACATGTTGTAGAAACATCACCAGGGTGACCAAAATAATGTGTAACATAATTCCCCCCAAAGTATGAGGTTGGAACTTGTGACAACCGAAATACTTTGTAGAATGTGTGTGTGTTAGAAACGAGGAGTGCACCAATCGGGAACCTGCAAACAATCAATAATCCGTGCTATATTATACCATTTTTGAGGTAGGAATTCCCATGCTCATACTACAAGTGATTTAAATCATAAATGTCAGTCATGTCCACCAATTATAAATTGTTGATCCATGTCACCAAGATTCTACATAGCCACCAGGAATACACTATGGATCTATGCTTTAGAAAACTCAAATTGAGACATAGCCACGAGACATACAAAGTGGATCTATGTGTCAATACAAATCATAAATAATCCATCGCAACCTGGACCAAAATGATGAGATCCAGTGTCTTCAATCCTGTCATCTGTAAGTACGAATCTAGCCATGCGATTACAGGTGTTGAAGTCGAACATGGTAGAAACCACTTGATTACTGGCCATTGATGAAAACCGTTAACAAGTGCGAGGGAAATCACCATTGATGTCAATGAATCACAAGGTACCTTAGTATAATCCAAAAAATGTGAATAAATGAGTTGAAGTTGAGCACTCGATAGAATCCCTCAATCAGGGGTCAATGATGTGAACCCACTGTCAAAAGCAAAGAAACCTGTCATTGAGGCATGCAGGTTCTAAGGTACTAATTGATTTCTAAGTCTTGTTCCTGGTTAATGAGTTGACGTCAATAGGAAAAGACTTGTCACAGGAGGGCCTTGATGTATCCCCCATCAATAACATGAAATAAGTAACATATTTGAGGTAGATCAAAGTATGAAGATGATTTGAAACTGACACAGGGAAGGCCGACATGGTAAAAATTGATAACTGCAGATGGTCGACTCGATAGAAGGCTCGTTTAGGGTTAGACTTCTCTTGAACATATGAACAACATGACAATGGTCTTGGCAACATGGACTCAAGGACGACCCAAGATATGAACTTGCGGAAGGCCAAACGAGAGATAAATGGATTTCCCAACCCAGATACAATAATTAAGGGGGTGTCATGTTCAAGAGCGACTATTACTGCCACTAACCCAAATTTCCCCCCACCATTTCTCGCGAGTACCTCTTTATTTTTACGTAATCTTGAGGAGGATAACATATGCTTGTTGATGTAAGCTCATCCTTCGGACGAGTCCCTCAGAGTATGTTTAAAGAACCCTAAGAAGGAGTGGTTTGGTTCCATATGGGTCTTTCGATGTTTGTTTAACGAGTCCAAAGAGAGAAAACTCAGGGGTTTTCATGTTTAGAGAGTCTGAAAAACACTTAAAGAGAACTCTCTCAAATCCTTTTTTGTAAATTAGTTTGATGAGACCGAAAAAATGATAACCTACCACCCATCAAACGTTTTCTTCAAATACTTTTACGAGCATGAAAAGAACAAGGTCGCTCGACAATCTTTTCGTTTTTATGGAGCGTGAAAATAGCTTAAAGGATACTCTATAAGTTTCATTTTTTTCGTGTTACCATGACGAGTACGAAAAGACGAAAAAAGTATACTCATTGATTTTTGAGCACGATAATGAACGAACAAAGACTAAGCTCGAGGTTTTTCTTCAAAAACTTAAAAAGTATTTGTACATGCAACAAACGTAAAAAAAACTAAAAAAATGTATCCATGTTCCATCGTTTAGGCTCCTAGTTTCTTCCTCTACGAAAAATCAAAACACTCGCAATACCATCAGACCTTTAGGTTTTGGATAAAATCCATAAGATAATATTAAATATCAATAGAAAAAGTAAAAATTTAATAAATATAGGAAAAAACTCCTTTTTACCATTTCATTGTCATTTTACCCAAAACTTGTCCAAAAAACCCTATTTTACCTCAAACTTCCACTGTCGATTATGGGAGGCACGAGCAACCATTCGAAGAACTACTTCCACTAAAAAGGTAATCTTCTTGTCCTCTTGCTTTTCCATGGATTAATTTTTATTTTCACCGGTTAAAAAATAGTTTTTGAGTTATATTTTATGGGGATAGGTGCATGTAGGGATCGTCGCAGGTGGCGTATATCGTGCCCTGCGAAAACCGCAGGTTTCCGTGGGCGGCGTTATGGCCGACCTGCGGCGATTCCGCATTGTGCAATCACCAATTTTGTTATCGGGATAATTGTTAAGTGTGGACACAAATCAATCCCCCTAGCTTGACTACGAAACTATAACAAAACAAGACAGTATACTAAACTTCCCTTAGATTTCAATTATCAAATGAGAAATGGATCTAGAACATACCTTTTAAATATCAAAGATCCAACCTTGTCAATGCGA
>JASDQU010589431.1:26241-38734 GCA_032191745.1 Picea mariana | reverse complement strand
CTCTAGTAGAAACTCCAAGGATGAAGTAAAAAGGAAAGAAAACAATTGTCGTAGATGTGGTAATAAGTGGGATTCAGGTCATAGATGTGCATCCAAGCACTTACATCATTACAAAATTATAGATGGGAAAGAAGTAGAGGTTCTCATTGAAGAGGACATGTTAGACTCTGATGAAGATGAAAAATCACCAAAGGTGTCATTAGGATCAAGCACATGCGTTAGGTAAAGTTTTAAGGAAGATGAATCAAAGGTATTTAACATGGTTATAGTTCAAGAAGAATAAGTGATTCGGAATATTTTTGGAACGAAATGAAAGCAGATATATTACAATGAAATACTCATAAAAATTGCCAAAAACAGAAAAATACAACAATACATGATTTCTATTAATGAAAGAAATGTATAGAGAGTGTAAAAATACAGAGTGCAAGACTGGCTAGAATGGTGGCAGCTTTATCTATGAGAAGAGATGTGACACCTATGCTCATTCACAAGAAAATGATTAGAATAAGGCTTTGAAGGCCTTTTTATGATAAACCCTAGGAGATGAAGCGCCAAAAGTCACGTGGGCCCTGCTGGGGTAAGTTAGTACATCAACTTCCTAGGGTCGTAACTTTTGCATATGATCTCTGTTTTAGGTGTGTGATATCTTGTCGGAAAGGTGTTTTCTAGAACTATGCATTATGTCATCAAACTCTTACTCTATTTATAATTTGACTGTTGTAATCCAAGAAAACACTATTTGGGGCCCCAAAATGGCCCTGGAAGTACATAAAGATCTACTGACATGAAAAATTCCAAAATAAGCCAGTTGGAATAGGTGGGCGGCCACCAATATCCACATGGATGTTGTGTAGGGCTTAAGGACAAAAAAACCCATGACTACAAAGAAATGTCCCCATTACAGAGAAACATGCTAAACTGAAAACTGTCAAGATGAGTCAGTTGGAATTTGGAACCGGTGGGTGGCCACCAATATCCACTTGGATTAATAAGTGTGACCACCTATAGTATGATATACTCTATCTCATATAAGGAATAATGGTATTATCGATCCCTAACATTCAATATGGAAAACCCATGATATTGCATGTGCTAATTATAGCAAGGGTGGAACCAAGGACGTTGATATTTAGGGAAAGCATACAAAGTAAAATATGACAATATTAGTAGATTATGGAAGAACGCACAATTTCATATATATTAATCTTGCAAAACAATTTGGTTTTTTTGTACACCCTATGAGGGATCTCATGGTTAAAATTGTTGATATTCAAGAAGTCAAAGGATTAGGACGGCGCCACAAGGTTTTTGTATAGATAAAAAACTTGGAACTACAAACGGGATATTACACTCTACCACTTAGTGGAATGGATATGGTGTTAGGAGAATAATGGTTGATGCAATTATGAACCTATGCCACAAACCTCCAAGAACAATTTATAGAATTTAAATGGCACATGAAGAACTACAAATTGTGTGTGTCATCCACTAAAAGAACTAAAAAATCCCACACCTTTGCTATGAAAAAGTCTCTCATATATTCAAAGACAAATCCAGAATGTCTATGAATCTCCATAAAGGAAGACAAATTCATTTTGGATTGCTCTGAGGATAAAGAATATTTAAAGAGGAAGGAAATGTTATTTACATAAAAGGACAAGTTAAGAAAGAATAAAAGAATATAATTAGTAAAAGATAATAAATAATAAAAATAAAGGAAATAAATTAATAGTCATATCCTTTCATAAAAATTCAACAAGGTAACCCCTTAGGATTATTTATACAGGACACTCCATAGTAACAATCATCTCATCATTCACACACACACACACAATCTCGTTTTCCCTTAATCAATCTTGTGTGTTTGCACACATGTGTATTCTCATATTATTTAATAATTCGAATGTGAGCCTTATTGGATTCATTAGGATATAGCTATGAGTTTGAAATTTTGTGTAGAAAGAATGGGTCTTGTCGTCTAAGCCATTGTTTAGGACCAAAACCTAGAGGCATAGGCCCTAAGAGTTTCTTTTATGGCTCATGCATCATGCACAAGGTCCTAAGAAATAAGAAAGGATCTATCAAGGGAAATATTTGTACACATGAGTGGTATATGGGAATAAATTAAATCATTGGCGTCCCTTGGGTGAGTCTATTTAGGAGTAAGATCCAAGGACTTAGGTCTTAAYGATTCTAACTAAGGATCATGGTCTATGCAAGGGGCCCTATAGCATCATTAATATTTCTAAGTGAATAGAATATTTTTAAGAGGTCATGTGTCATGGCTCGAGGATTTGATATTTCCCTTAGMTGTCTACAAGCCTCTTGTAGGGCCTTAGGAAATTGTTTCATCTTACGACCATGTCTACAACCTYAAGAKTCATACATAGTGCTCAAAACAACCAAATGGTGTTCCATTCTCACCATCAAACAAGGTGTCTTCAACATCTAGTTAATGAAAACATCAATGGGTTCTTAACATGGATTGCACTATTTACGATAAATATTATTGGTGTGCCATTGTGATTTGTCTCTAGTTCATCCTTGCTTAAATTATTAGTTAGTGAATACAACTTGGTTGGTTTGGCATTGGAATAGTCTTTCCATATTTCAATATCTTAATATCATGCATGCACTTTTAATGAGTAAAATCAAGCAACATTTAGGTAAAATTGCACAAGTGTTTTGTTCAAATGAAATTCAAAATGTAGGTGGGAGGGCATTGCAAGTGGAAAATTTGAATTTCAAAGGAACATGCTCACATTCATTAACACTCAAACCATCCTTTGTCATCTATTATATTTCATCTCTTATCTTTTGTGTTCGCTTCAAAGTAAGCAAGTTGGTGGCATGGAAAATTGAAGGGGATAAAGTTCGCACATAGGCTAATTTTCCATGCTTTTCAAAAGAAGAATTTTTTCCAATTTCCAATTTTTCTAAAAGTTATTCGCCCAAATTCTATAAAACAAAATTATTTTACCTTAAAAATAACCCAAATTTTATAGAAACTATATAAAATCCTTAGAAATTTGAAGGTTTTACAAAAATATTGGCAAACATTTTATAGTTTGCATATTAAGGGCTAGTAAGATTTGCCAATGTTTCTACATTCTAAGATAAATTTCCATCCTTAAAATTATCTAAGGCTGGTGGTATGGAATGCATAAACCACATAAAATTTATTTTTTTCCCTTTTTTCATATGATTGTGTTTCATAAAGACTTGTAGTATGTTACACATACTCATATATGATGAAATTGTAGACACACAATGAATTGTTTTTGTAGATTATATATATATATAATAATTTTTTAATAGAAATGAGTAATACTTGTATTAAAAACAGGTTGCAACCGAGTTGTACAACATAGTAATATAAAAATGATGCCTCTTAACAAAATCCATCATAACCATGAAGTAGTAAGTTTCATGTACACAAAAGTCTAAATAATCCTTCACAAAGGATTTCAAAAGGTTAGTAGTAGTATAAAATCTAAAACAGAGACCTAATATTAGTATTGTTCTACATAACATATAAAATATTAATGTAAGACATGCTTGTTGAGCACCTTATCTTAACTGATATTAGTAGGTTGTGATTCCTAATTTTCTAGGCCCATGTCTTCAATCATTTGATGGATTGTTTCCTCTTCATTGGTATCATTAGGGATACAATTCACTAGCATTCTAAAGTATGAAGTAGAATATTGTGAACCCTTATTGAAGTTACAAACCATATTCCTTACATTGTACATTCAGCTTCTTAAACTTGAATTTTCCTTTTCTTATTGCATTAGGGTGTCCATGATCACTACATTTTGAGAAATGCCTTGGTGCTCATTTTCATGAACCTTTATTGTTATAGAGAACATTGACATCATGTTTGTTTTAAGGAAGTCCTCGTGTATGCACAAAGCTCTATGCATTTAGATTTCCTTGTAATCCATATCCCAAATCTCCCATAGTTTCCTGAACAAAGAGTGCATTGTGAACACCCAAAAGGATAAATCCAAAAGAACAARCAAAACCTTTCCAAACATAATACACAACAAACACCWAAAATGTCAAATGGTCATCCTGCAAAGTAGAGTACACAACCAACATAAGATAACACATCAAACATAAGAAAGAGATATGTTCAATGTGGTCTTTGGCTGCCATCCCAAGGACCCCTCTAGAAAATCATTCAAAAACCATAATTTATAATGCACAACATCCCTCAGTAGAAGTCTAACCAAAATCAAAAGAAGAAACTTGAAACCCTAGATTCCAACTCTGATAAATAGGTGCGAGAACCCATAGCTAACATAAATCCATTCAAGAGTTGATGCAAATATTTATACCAATATATAAATCACTATAATTTGCTTGAAAACAACTTTACTAGCATTGGAGAACACCATCAAAGCTCTAATGAGAAGGCTACCCCAAATATTCAGTAGAACCAAAGTCCACTGCCACCAATACCCCTCAATGGTTATCACTTCAACATATACCCCTTGATCCATAATACCACCTTCCTCTTTCACAAAAAATCCCCAAGATTCAAATTGTTGACAATGCATTAAGGATGACGTTCATGGGGATGACANTTACTAGCATTGGAGAACACCATCAAAGCTCTAATGAGAAGGCTACCCCAAATATTCAGTAGAACCAAAGTCCACTGCCACCAATACTCCTCAATGGTTATCACTTCAACATATACCCCTTGATCCATAATACCACCTTCCTCTTTCACAAAAAATCCCCAAGATTCAAATTGTTGACAATGCATTAAGGATGACGTTCATGGGGATGACATAAGAGTGATATGCATTAGATCTTGCCTCCATATAAATATACCACAACAACTTTGTTGAGTTGACATATGTGGTTTAACAGGCTTAGAACATGGAAACATAAATAAATATAAACCTAGGGAATGGATTGGAAAATAATTCCCCCATTTTTCATTAGGTTCCCTTCATTCAAACTTGAGCAATTTTCGGTGAGGGTGTCTTCTTGTTGATTAGGATCCTCAAAACTTGGAAAAAAGTAATATTCTTGAACCAAGGAGCCTTATCTTATATTCTAGCAATGATTCTTTTATATTCTATCTATGAGGCTATCCAACTTACTATCAGAAAATATTTTCTTATTGTTCATAATATTGATGACAATGGATGAATCCCCTATAACTATAAAAGTCTTCATATTAGTTGCATTTATAGATAAAAGTCCCTAAAGGACAACATATGTGTCTTTGCCTGATTTTTATGGCTGTCCCTAAACACCATTCATAATTTAGTTCTTGTTTCCCTAGGGATCAGGGATCAAGTATGATTCCCCCCACAATATTTTTTTGAAAAAATATTATATTTTATATTTTTTCTACTTTTCTTGTGACATAACTTGAATTAGCTCCAAAAATACAGTACTAATATTTATCCTATAACTTTTTCATAGAAATGAGTAATACTTGTATTAAAAACAGGTTGCAACCTAGTTGTACAACATAGTAATATAAAAATGATGTTGCCTCTTAACAAAATCCATCATAACCATCAAGTAGTAAGTTTCATGTACACAAAAGTCTAAATAATCCTTCACAAAGGATTTCAAAAGGTTAGTACTAGTATAAACTCTAAAAAAGACACCTAATATTAGTATTGTTCTACATAACATATAAAATATTAATGTAAGACATGCTTGTTGAGAACCTCATCTTAACTGATATTATTAGGTTGTGATTCCTAATTTTCTAGGCCCATGTCTTTAATCATTTGATGGATTGTTTCCTCTTCATTGGTATCATTAGTGATAAAATTCGCAAGCATTCTAAAGTATGAAGTAGAATATTGTGAACCCTTATTGAAGTTACAAACCATTCCTTACATTGTACATTTAGCTTCTAAAACTTGAATTTTCCTTTTCTTATTGCATTAGGGTTTCCATGATCACTACATTTTGAGAAATGCATTGGTGTTCATTTTCATGAGCCTTTACTGTTATAGAGAACATCAACATCATGTTTGTTTTAAAGAAGTCCTCATGTATGCACAAATCTCTATGCATTTCCTAGATTTCCTTGTAATCCATATCCCAAATCTCCCATAGTTTCCTGAACAAAGAGTGCATTGTGAACACCCAAAAGGATAAAACCAAAAGAACAAACAAAACCTTTCCAAACATAATACACAACAAACACCCAAAATGTCAAACTATCATCCTGCAAAGTAGAGTACACAACCAACATAAGATAACACATCAGACATAAGAAAGAGATATGTTCAAAGTGGTCTTTGGCTGCCATCCCAAGGACCCCTCTAGAAAATAATTCAAAACCCATAATTTATAATGCAAAGCATCCCTCGGTAGAAGTCTAACCAAAATCAAAAGAAGAAACATGAAACCCTAGATTCCAACTCTGATAAATAGGTGTGACAACCTAGAGCTAACATAAATCCATTCAAGAGTTGATGCAAAGAATTATACCAATATATAAATCTCTTTAATTTGCTCCAAAAAAACTTTACCAACATTGGAGAACACCAACAAAGCTCTAATGAGAAGGCTACCCCAAATATCCAGTAGAACCAGAGTCCATTGCCACCAATACTCCTCAATGGTTATCACTTCAACATATACCCCTTGATCCATAATACCACCTTCCTTTTGCACAAAAAATCCCCAAGATTCAAATTGTTGGTAATGCATTAAGGACGACGTTCATGGGGATGACAAAAGAGTGATCTGCATTACATCTTGCCTCCTTCTAAATATACCACAACAACTTTGTTGAGTTGACATATGTGGTTTAACAGTCTTGGAACATGGCAACATAAATAAATATAAACCTAGGGGATGGATTGGAAAGTAATTCCCCCATTTTTCATTAGGTTCCCTTCATTCAAACTTGAGCAATTTTCAACGAGGGTGTCTTCTTGTCGATTAGGGTCCTAAAAACTTGGAAAAAAGTAATATTCTTGAACCAAGGAGCCTTCTCTTATATTCTAGCTATGAGGCTATCCAACTTACTATCAGAAAATATTTTCTTATTGTTCATAATATTGATGACTATGGATGAATTCCCTATAACTATAAAAGTCTTCATATTAGTTGAATTTATAGATAAAAGTCCCTAAAGGACAACATATGTGTCTTTGCCTGATTTTTATGGCTGTCCCTAAACACCATTCATAATTTAGTTCTTGTTTCCCTAGGGACCAGGGATCAAGTATGATTCCCCGCACATTATTTTTTTTAAAAAATATGATATTTTATATTTTTTCTACTTTTCTTGTGACCTAACTTGAACTAGCTCCAAAAATACAGTACTAATATTTATCCTATAAATTTTTCATTGTTAGCAAATATACTTCCACGCTAAAGCTAATAGAAGAGAGGAAGATAGATTTAAACAAGAAAGTAAATGGAAAAACAATCACACAGTACAAAGAGATTTTACCTTGGAAACCCAAACGGGAAAACCAACAATCCTTGAGCATGCTTCTCTCTTATTGTCTTATTCATACAGAAGAAATGGTTACATGACTAACCTTGGTCTACACCTAATACACAATCATCATCATACCCTCTTGCTTTACCAAGAACAACCCTACAGCCAATTTAGCTTACATCTACATGACCAACAACCGCTAATAGATTGATCAACATAATACGATTACAACATGCCTTATTTATAGGCTTTACAGTAGGAAAAACCCTAAAGAATGGTGACCAAAAATGGTTACAAATCCGCGTAGATTATTGACTACAGATCCCATGAATCTCAGGATTCTATTACAGTCGACTACCCATCCTATCAGATTACCAGTCGACCTTTATTCAATCTTCAGTCAATTTCCACATGACCTTCTCACAACCTCTTGTCAATAGACCTCTCAACATCCTATCGATCGCTTGGACCTTCGAATTTCACCACAAAGAATATAACAACCCAACATTCATTTATCAATGATGAGTGTGTGTGTGTGCATGTGTTATACTATTAGAGATTGACCACTACAATCTTAAAAATGAAAAAACATTTTCATTATGTTAAAACTTTCAAACATTGCACCAACACTTAACATATTAATTTCAATGTTGATTAATTTTATTATTTTTCACTAATGTTAACTAATTTTAACATATATTTTTTCATCTTTCCATTGCGTCTAATGCGTCAAACTATATCATCATTAGTTTTCACTCGCCCAACATTTTTACTTTATTTTATTTTATTTTATTTTTTATTTTTACTGGGGGAATCGGCAACTCACGGTTCTCGTACTCGCGTGACACGGGGTCGATCCCCAGGCGGCTACCACTATAAGCCCAGGTGCAACCACCCAGCCTGCAAGAATGGCGCACGAGTAAGTCCGGGTGAGAATCGAACATGAGACTTCATTTTACAAATTTCCTTCCATTTACACGGCACTTGCCAATCCGTCTACACCCATGTGGGCAACATTTTTATTTTTAAAAAAATATAAAACAATCCTATTTTTTGGGGGAAAAATAACTTTGAACTAGTACTATTTTTCCTTTGCATGTATAGTAGTTTTTGTGTATTGGTTCCATCATTTAAGTAATCAAATTTTGTACCAACACAAGGATATAGCTTATACTCTCCACACACAAAAATGTCAATGTTAGAAAAAATCAAAATTATATAATTATAATAAAATTTAATATATAAAAATTATATATTCTAATTTTTTTTATTCATTTCTTATATTTAATATTCTTATGAAAATCAAAATTCATTATGACATATGTAAATACCTCAAAATATCCATGCAATTCTATGAATATTTGTTTTTTCAGCTTTCCATTATGATCATCATTAGCTTTAACTCACCCAACATGCAATTCTAAAAAGGAGGTGGCCACTAGATCATATTCTAAAAATGAGGTGGCCCTGCAAGGCACTCGTTATCCTTTCTTTAAAGTGTATAATGTTAATATATAAAATATTTGACTTACTGTATGCCCATATTTTTTTCTGAGACAATATGTGTTTAAAGCTACACAATTTACTCCAAATCATTTTTTATTAAAAAATGTGAATTTTGATTATGTAAAATTAAAAACACTAATAATTTTAAAGCTACACGGTTTACTCTAAATCATTTTTTACTGCAAAATAAAATTCTTACAAAATATGAATTTTGATTATGCAAAATTGAAAACACTAATAAATTGTGCAATGTTTATCATTATAAACCAAATAAAATGGTAGCTTATCTTTATGGATTTAATACCTCCCATGCAATCCACTGGATTGTGAAAGTGTTGCCCACTTTTTGTTATTTGTTATTATTTTATGTTATTTTTAGCTTAGCTCCCATCATATTTTGTATGTGAACGTCTGAAAATCGTGTTTTCCTTGACATATTCCAAAATTTTATATGTTTTCACCATATTCCAACTAACTCATAATCACCCTTTAAATTTTTTTAAACAATTTTAACTCTAGCTTAAAATTTTAAGGTTGATTTTCATTTATTCAAATGTTTTTACCATATTCCACCTAACTCATAATCATCACCTTAAATTTTCTTAAACAATTTTAACTCTACATTAAAATTTTAACTTTGCGTCTTTCATTTACTCAAATGTTTTCACCATATTCCAACTAACTCATAATCACCACTTTAAATTTTCTTACACAATTTTAACTCTAGTTTAAAATTTTAACGGTGTGTCTTTCATTTTTTTTTTTCATTTATTCTAAACTGTATAATTTCGTTTTACAATATTTGTATCATCTATACTCGTTCGTTCTTAAATTAGAAGTAATTAAGATTTCATGGTATAGAAAGAAGATTAAAATGCATGTTTAAAGTATAATTTTACTTTACATTAATTGTGTCATCTATAAAGATGTAATTAAAATTTCATTATATAGAAATAAGATTAAAATGTATGTTTGTGATCTTGACCTTCAAATATATTTTGAATTTTTAATGTGTGATTTACAACTTAATTTAATAAAATTTGTTTGAGGATTTTAATTTTTTTTTTAACTTTTGATTTTATTTTTTAAATAAGAATAGATAGTGTATATTATATAAAAATGGTTGTAGCAGAGCTAAAACTAGTGAGGAGTTACAAAATTTCATGAAGTTCAGTAATTTTCAGCAAAACAGAGGGAGTGTGAATCCTCAGATAACTAAAGTCTTTCAAAAAATTCACACAAAAAGAGTCTCCCTTCCTAATTTGTATTCTAACATATGAGCAGAGCATAAATTTACATATTTTCATTTCATGAAACTGGTTAATTGAGCCCAGAAAAGGAGAACTTTGCCTATGCCTCGATATGGATTCCCCTCTATTCCCTACCTCAAGAGTTTTGGTTAGAAGAGATTCTATCAGGAATCGAAAACACTATAGGCTAGCATGTCAAGTCCTCAGAAGCCACCAAGCACAGGAAGTACACCTCCTATGCCAGAATCTGTGTCTATATGGACATATCCAAAGCCCTCCCAGGTATAATAACCCTAGAATACCAAGATAAGGGATGGACTCAAACCATAGATTAAGAACACATAATATTCAGATGAAGAAAGTTCCATGAGCATGGACATATCTTCAGAGACTTCCCCCTTAATGCCCCCCCCCCAAGCTAGCCGAGGAAGAGAAACCAAAAGATGGCTTCACTCAGGTGCAAAATCGCAAAAGGAAAACGCAGAAGAAACTAGTTACCAACAATGGCTGGAAAAATCCTAATACCAACTCCTTTGAAGCCCTAATAAATCTACGAGAGGCAAAAGAAGTAGAAAACCCCCACAAAGAAACCATAATAGACGACAACAACGATAAGGAAAACCAACAACCAAAGGAGCCCCCAACCCAGTGAGCCCCAGGCAACCAACCGATCCGCCCAGACTCAGGAAAAGAACTAGAAAAGGAGGGAGACACAATCATGGAAATGGATGAACGAAACCTAGCAGAAAGAGACCTAGAAATAATTGAAGATGCTCCCAACAAAATATACTTACAAAATCTATTAGAATATCAACTTAGAAAAGTTCACAAGGTCTTTCTAGACTCATCAACAGGAGCCACAATATGACCGGGCATCATGGAGGATCCAAACTCAGACCAGAGAAGAAACCCAAAGGAGAACAAAAGACGAGGAAGGAAAACGACGCAACAATTCATCAAGGAGGCTGGCAACTACATGATCAACTCAGGACAGATACACAAGCTCTCTTAGAGCTCCTTTTCCCACCCACCAAATTGTTAACCATGAAGGTCATCACTTGGAACATCAGAGGCCTCAATGGGAGATCCAAACAAAGGATCCTTCGAAACTGTATCAAAATGGAAGACTCGGACATCCTCCTTCTCCAAGAAACCAAATGCACAGGGAAGACCGTAGAAGAGATTCTCAAAAGATGTTGGCGCACCTGCAATTCGTACCATATAGACTCAAAAGGTGTTGCTGGCGGCCATCCTCTGGAATCCAGATATGGTTATTCTAGACCAAGGCTTTTCCACTCCAGGAACTCTCACAACCCACTATCGATCCATAGGCACTGACAAAGACGGGTTGATCACCAATGCCTATGGACCGCAAAACATCTAGGAAAAATACCTTTTCCATCAGAACATAGCTTACCTCAGCTCCATAGCCGAAAACTAGATATGGATTGTTGGGGGAGACTTCAATATGATCCTCACACTGGAGGAAAAAAGAGGTGGGAAGAAGAGATTGGAACATGATAGCATAAAATTCTACGAGCTCCTAGATCAACAAAACTGGTAGATATAGAAAATGGCAACGACACCGTCACTTGGACTAACAAGCGAATGAGGCCCCAACAAATTGCCTGCAGGATCGATCGTTTTCTTCTCTCAGAGATCCTTCTCTTGGAAGGACCCCTAATCGAGTCCAACATCCTCCCTAAAGCAAGCTCAGACCATTGGTCGGTTCAACTCTGGATTGACACTATGGCCTCCCCAAAGCTCAAACCCTTCATATTTGAAAAGTTTTGGCTTTCCCACCCAGACATCCAAGAAATGGATCGTCACTGGTGGAACACAACCGAGATCCATCAGGGAACCAAAATGTATTGCTTCCAGTAGAAGCTCAAACGCTTCAAGTATCAGGTGCGAAAGTGGAACAAAGAAGTCTTCAGAAACATCTTCCAGGAGAGAAAACTCTTGGAACAGAAACTCAAAGCTCTACAGATGCAGGCTATTCAAATCAGGTACACCCCAACTTAGCAACACGAAGAGAAGCGAACCAGGCAGCAACTGGAAGAAAGCCTCAAACAAAAAGAAATTCTCTAGAGACGTAAATCCAGAGTTCAATGGCTCAAAGAAGGAGAAAAAAACAAAAAATTCTTCCACCTCTCTATGATCCATAGACGCTTCATCAACTACATAACCAAGTTGGAAAACGCTCAGGGAAATACCCTGCTCACACACCAGGACATCACATAGGAGCTCACCAACTACTACAAAGACCTCCTCTCAGAGCCTCTGGGGGATC
>JASDQU010589430.1:17337-51759 GCA_032191745.1 Picea mariana | reverse complement strand
TATCTTGCTAGTGTATTATCCTCTTCTTGTTGTTCTTTTATACCAAAAAATTATGAGGTTCAAGGCTCTTTTATTACATTTTAATAAGCTACAAACATGTTTTATTATACCCGATAGACATGGTATATAGCTTTGAGTTAGGCTTGACTTTCTATTAGTTCATGGTTGACCATAAAATATACACCCCTTTATCCAAAGTTTTAAAAAATAATGATTTATTTTAAATTTTAAATCTCATTTATCTGATATCTTATTGGCCAAAGACTTTGAAGTCTTATTGTTGCCTTCACTTCCCCAATGTCATTGTAATAAATATTTCTTGTTTTTTAATATATGTTGTCAAAACTGGGGCCCATCTTGCAGAATTCGTGAATGAAACAGACCCGGATCGAGCCACACCAACCCTTAACATGGCTAGATTTTTTGTCCCCATTCGAACGGGTGACTTTAACATCACGAAGTGACTTAACAACACACTCCATCACTCACTCTCCTACACCTCTAAGACAAATTCATTTTTATATTAAAAACCATCAATAAAATTATAATAAAAATATTTAAAAATCTAGAATCCATTTTTATATTAAAAACATTAAACTAACTCTAGAGTCATTTTTCCACATGATCGACGGTCAAGTCTCCAAGTTGCCATTATAACCGCCAATTATCGATTTGAGCTAAGAGGCCGTGATAATCCAAACCAGTGAGAAAGCCAGCAAAATGGTTAATTCCAACTTCCACGATGCGTTCGTCTCTCCATCCACACAATAAAATGGAAGACATCAATTGTTAGGGTTGATGAAAAGCATCCATTGTTGTTGACTCCCACTTACATGATTCTTTTGTCGCTCCTTCCACAGAATAAATTCCTTAATAAAGTTAGGGTTTGATGAATAGCATCCTCCCTCCTCTATGGAAGACCTTAATTATTGATTCCACTCCGTCCTTCCACACAATAAGGCGAGATCACGCTTACCTTTTAAGCACTCGTATTCTGTACATATTCTCATTGCTTCAACCCGTTGGATGCTTCGTTCCGATCCATTTGACAGTACAATGGCAGAAGAAATGGTCCGTTTTGGAATACTGGGCTGTGCAAACATAGCCAGAAAGAATTCCAGAGCAATAAATATGTCACCCAATTCATTAATCCATGCTATTAGCTCCAGATCTCTGGAGAAGGCCGCGGCCTTTGTTTCTGCTAATAATTTGTCCCCAGAAGTGAAGTTGTATGGCAGCTATGACGAGGTTCTGGATGACCCATCTGTGGATGCTGTGTACATTCCTCTGCCCACCAGTTTACATCTTAAATGGGCTCTCAAGTCTGCGCAGAAAAAGAAACACATCCTTCTTGAGAAGCCCCCTGCTTTGTCTGTACAAGAGCTTGACATCATCATTGAGGCCTGCAACACAAATGGTGTTCAACTTATGGATGGCACCATGTGGATGCACCATCCTAGAACTCATAAAATGAAACAACTGCTGGGAAATCCAGACCTATTTGGCAACTTGAATTCGGTGAGTACTCAGTCCATGATGATCATATGTGGAAACCAAGGCTGAAAAGATTAGAAGGATTCATGGCTTTTTAAAATTTTCTTTCATACTCTGTACTTCAAAACTGGATTATGGCATTTTTTTTCTCTTTTCCTTTCATAACTGTACTTCAAGACTGGATTATGGCATTTCAATCTTGGTATTGGGTGGGTTTCTGGCCATCTGCATGCTGAGTGATAGCTAAATTCTTTGCAGTATATATTGAATGGTTACTTAGGAATTAGTTTTTGCCATGTATATTTGCAGGTCCACAGCAATTTCACAGTCTGTTGTGATGGTGATTTTCTCACAAACAACATACGGGTTAAGCCAGATATGGATGCACTGGGAGCATTGGGTGATGCAGGATGGTATTGCATTAGGGCAATCCTATGGGCTAATGACTACCAAATGCCTCAGAGTGTAACTGCACTCCCTGGACATGTTGTGAATGATGCAGGAGTCATTCTGGCTTGTGGGGCTACTTTTTTATGGCAAGATGGGAGAGTTGCAACTTTCAGCTGTTCTTTTCTCTCTGATATGTCAATGGATATGATAGTCAATGGGTCCAGAGGAGTTCTGCGCCTGCATGATTTTGTGATTCCTTATGAGGAAGACTCTGCATCTTATTTTTCTACATCAAATGTGAAGCTTACAGAACTCCACACTGGTTGGGATTCCAGGCCCAGTGAGCACTCGGTCATAACAGAATTGCCTCAGGAGTCTCTTATGATTCAAGAATTTGCAAGGCTGGTTAAGAGTGTCCGGGATTCTGGAGAGAAGCCTGATCCACAGTGGCCTGCCATCACCAGGAAATCTCAGGTACTGCTGAATGCTGTAAACACATCTATTCAGGAAGGGTTACGCTCAGTCAGTCTGTGAAATAAATAAATAACTGATGATGGCACTGGTGGAGAACTTTCTCAGTACTATCACCCTTCCTAGATACTTTAATATATTAACTGATGTTTATTGGGTTGATAAAAGTAGAACATTATTATCACGCTTTCTAAATTTAAAGCTTTCTCAATGATTAAATGGTATTTAAGATTTATATGAATTTTATTTTGAAACATTAGAAGTATACTGCTGATTGTTCATGTGGTATTTTGCCATGTTTAAGGTTTTTGATCATCTCTTAATAAACTTAAATTATTTTATAATAAATAATTTGAAATATTATTTTAGTAATCATCTTTTCCAATTCCTTAGAGCATTAAGTCTGTAATATTATTTTAATAAATATAGAATCAAAATTTATATTATGAAACCATAAAATAGAACTAAATTCACCTTCCAATCCATTTACTGGATTTTAATGTAACCAATTGCACATTGAAATCTGCATTGTTGTTAAGGACATGTACCTTTGCCTTTTTTGGGGGGTGTGGTTGCCAAAACTTGCACCTAACTTTTCTCAACAAATGATGTATTGATCTTTCACACATCCATTTCTCATTTAGTTTGAGACACGTATTTGCTAACTATCAATAGAGAATTATAAAGTACATCACTGTGATGGGTAAGAAGCTTGAAACCTCTTGATGTTGTGGCATCAAAGAATGAAAGTTTTATTAATATTTTGTTTCTTAATAATCTTTTATTATTTTTGAGAAGTCTGGTTGTATAAGGTTTGGATGTGAAGTTATAGTTTATAGCATTATGAAGTTTTATTATTTTTTAGAAGTTTGCTTGTATAAGTTTTGGATTTGGATGTAAAGTTATAGTTTATGGGATTATGAAATTTTGTATATTTGTAATATTAAATCGATATAAAAATGTAATTAATTTTTTTTAAATTAATATTTAATCAATATAAATATGTAATTAAAATTTTTTATATTAAAATTTTAAGAGTGAATTTTATTAAAATATAAAATTAAATTATGTTTTAAAAAGGCTTTAATGTTTTGTATTTTGTTTTCATATCTATAAAAATACATCATATCTTTTTAAATGGAGTTGTGATGCATTTTATCTTTATGTAGAAATAATGTTATATTTTCTTTTTGTTATTATTATTATATTTGAGTGTTTTTGTACTTTTTTGTATGTAGCAAATTGTGTTTCAAATTTATCCACACATTGGTTTGCCTTATATTCATGTTCACTCATTATTCCCTTTTGAATGCACCTTATCCCTGTGTTGGTTTGCCCCTTCTATTGTACTTATCTTGCCATTCGCATGCATCCGCATTATCTTCCTGCACATGTACATGTATTGGTTTCATCGACTTGTTGATAGCTGAGAAATTTGAATTAAATGTGAGGAATGTCAATCAAATGCCAAAGGATTCAATGGGATGTAGATATTGAATTCATGGAGGATCCAATTTAGATTCATGAGAGAAGACTACAAAGCTATTGACGTGGGAACCTAAATGTAATGAAAAGGGACATAAATGATTGGAAATTTGTCATTGGTAAGTATTTTTTATTGTTTCTTAAGGATTATTAGTTTTTTCAACTAGTAAGTTAACAATATAATCTACAGAAGAGCATTCAGGTGATATGGTGGACATATTCATTGTGCTTCATTGACTAAAGTTGAGTAGGTTTTTGAACCTAGGACCTAAAATGGAGTTCTAGCATTAGTGTACAAACATTTGGCAATGTGAGAGACTCAACAATTAAGTGTGCTAAATAGTCTCTTGTAAAGATATGTTGTTAAGAAAAATGGATCATTGATTAAGCATAATGAAATGATGAGGAATAATGTAGAGTTCAAAGAGAGCTTCCACCTCACTGTAATAAAGCAAGTTTTATGTTTCAATAACGTAATGTTCTTTAAATTGAAACAAAATAGAATGATATTATTATTATTATTATTATATAAAAAATTGTAGAAGCCTTGGTTATACCTAGATTGCCATTTCATCATCGAAGTCTTCAAAAATTTTTCTTTCATAACTTGTTACACGGTTTATTTGATTCCCAACCTTAAAAGATACTAAAACCCTACAACAAGATTATACCAGAATATATGTATTATCTTATCTCAATTCTATTGTATTCCCAATTTTTTTAAACTATTTAGAGTTCTTCAAAACTTTGCTTAGTACAAGAAGTGGCTAGGTGAACATTCTAAAAAAAAAAATCCCATGAGAGAAACTTTTCCATGGTCCAAATTTTGTTTCTTAACTACTCTATCGTCATTCAAAAATGCCTTGTCTCTAAGGTCAAACCCAAATTCACCTCCACACAAATCCTTGTGAAGGTGGAGAAAAGAGAAACAATAGACTCTAAGGATATTGCAATAAATTTTCTAAGACACCCATTAATTTCATGAAGAGAACCCTCATTCTAAAACTTCAAAGGGAGGTTTGGAATCCTTATCCAAACTAAACTGGAGTAAAGGATGACATGTTTAAGAAGGGCTCAAATGATTGGTGATAGGACCGCATGAAACCAAACGCTATCCTAAAAATAAGGATCTTTGTGAAGTACTTGTTCTCTATCATTTGCTACAAAAGATCCCGCAATGAAAAATCATTTGTGCAAGGATGAATAATAGCATCATCTCATAGGGAGGGATTTCATGAGATGGAAATCTAATAATTTTTGGCCAGAAATTGTGAAAGCAACAAATCAACCCATGGGCACTGTAATAAAGATTCTTCCTTTAACCATAAAAGGTTTGATCTTGACAAAAAGAGCATTATAGGATTTTCCCACAAAGGGACCCCCTCAATCATGAAGATACTCAATTGCCAAATACTAATATATCTAAACGAGTAGGATCTAGAGAGGGGCTTACCCTCTTTTTGACTAAAAAGGGACATGTGGCCATCAAATGCAGTGTAGGTCCAACCCTTGGCAAAGGAAGATGTGCATCTTTCTCATAGTAGCAACAACTTCCATAATGATGGAGGGGGTTACATTCTTCGAAGAGCCCTTATACTAGAAGGATCCTAATTCTCTTAATAACATGGAGTGAAAGCTTGACCCAACAATGGCCATGGGAGATAATTTGTGAATTGCAATGGATCTAGAAGAAAACCCACAATTCCCCAATCTAATCATGGATTGATTTTAGCATAAGAAAGGTAGGGTGTAGAGGGGATGGGGCACATATCCATTCAATCATGTCGAAGGGGAAAGAGGAAACCCCACATGCATGGCTATTAGGGAGAAACCTAAGTCTCTATTGACAAGCCACACTAAGAAGAACCCATTTCTCTATGTTTCAATGGAATGTTTTTGTTTTTTTAATAGAAATCGGGATAATATATATTAGATAAAACATTACAGTTGAGGCTTGACAACATATATTACAAAATTTTCTAGTTGTGGCTTTCAAACAAAAATGCCAACTCTTTATCATCCACACACATAGATTTATTGAGTCTTTAGGGAGAACATCCCAATTACTTTTACTAGTATACTTTCTTAAAAAGGCTCCTAAGATACAAAATATTTTGCAAAACATAGAAATTAACTAAACACATGGTGATTATGTGCCACTTCTAGCCACATATTGGTTGGATTTGATTCATGATCACCAATGTCCATGTCTTGAAGCATTCCTTCTTGGTGTACAAGTGAATCAAATTGGTAGACATCCTAAACTTTGACACTGCAAACTAAGAAATTTTACTCGAATTAAGAACTGAATTTGTAAGAAGATTTCACTCCATTTTCAGAGATTCAATTTGTTGATTTTGTTTTGCTAGAGTTTTCTTGATTATGGAGTTTTGTGTTGCACATTGATGTTCATTTTCATGAAACCTTTGTGGTAATAGAAAATATGGAGATCATTTTTCCCTGTATGGACTCTTCATGCCTACGAAGGGTTCTCCTAAAGTATTGAGCCTTCCTATAATCCATGGGAAACCAAAAGAGCTTCCAAAATTTCTTAGGAGAGGGATTAAACCAAAATGCTAGGAACACTTTGTTTCTCACCTAGTGTTACACATCAAATTTTCACGCTTGCATAATGTGTCGCATGTGGCGCAAAATCATGCTCTAAGTGTCGCATGTGGCACAAAATTCACATCGTAAGTGTCGCACCCAAATTGTCGTAAGTGTCGTAACATGCCTCTTACACTTTAAGTAAGTGTCACAACTCAATCAACATCATAGAAACATTTGTCACAACCCGTAAATCATGTTGGAAGGAAAATCCCCATCATTTGGCAGTTGAAACATACCTTTTCACTTGGGATTTTGACCATTCTTTGGACATTTAAGAAGACTAACCCTCCCCTTCCCATGCTTAGGGAGCACCAGTGCTCCCTACACCATGTTAAGGGGGCACCATGGCGCCCTGTCTTCAGTTTTATGGGGGCGCCATTGTTGGTTGAGGGAATCAAGGTGAATCTCGCCTTCTTCTAAGGGAAAGATCTGAAGGTTGGGGTTTGTTTGGCTCGAGTCTTATTCCATGGCTCTATCTAAGGAAAGAATCATAATCTATGGAGCCATATCCTTAACAAATTCCGAAAATACTCAAGGTGGTTGAGCCTCTAAAAGCCTATAAATTGGAGGCATTTCCATGGTGAAAAGGGGGGAAGAAATCAATAAAGTATCATCATTTTTATCTTGGCTCATTCGTGCAAGGGTTGGACGAGGAGATCTTGGAGATTCTGCTACAACATCAATTGTGATCTGTAAGTATTATCTTTCTGGTTCTCATTGAATATACTTGGCCTATTTCCTTCAAGCTTGTGTATTCTTGCATATGTTTGTCTATTGTTTCTTTAATATTCATAGATGAATTTGTTTTACCTAATCAACTAGAGTAGGAGATAGTTGTTTCTCTTTGTTGACCATTGCAGGTATCAAGTTGTGCCAGGGGGTTTGAAGATCAAGCTCACGGATTGGAAGCAGCGAGGACAAACATTGTAAAAAAGGTACACCATGTCCCTTTTTCCCTCTCTCTTTGTGATTGGTTAAAATGAGTTTAAAGGGATGTTAGTGTCCACTTGTAGTGTTTCTATCTTGGTATGGGGTCTAGTAATCCAAGGGAAGTAACACCTAGTTAACCAAAAATAAACTCAAAACAAAGAACCCAATGAAATTTATGATGAAATCGCCAAAGCCTCTAAGAAGAAATTACCAATTGAAAATAGAAACAAATTCACTCATTTTTTTGACAACACAAGAAGAAAATGGATTTTAACCTCGAAAACATAGCCAAAATACATAAACCGCTCAATGATTTCATCATACAAAGCCCAAAATCCAAAACCCTAAGCACAAAATTCATGGTTGATAACTTTGAAACAAGAATTCTAGGGAATAATCATTGAGAAAGATGATTTCTTACTAGGAAAACGACTTGTCTCCCACTTCCAGGGCTCATGTTCATGACAAGATCCATTGTCCCACCTCTGCTGTAATAAACCAACACACAGGATTCAAAGAACATGCTTGAGTTATGAGACTGTAGGAATGGAAATAAAACAAAAGTCTTATCATATTCCTTTGCCTCATATGAGATCTCTTAGGATTGAAATTGCGCCATGTGGGTCATTAGCATGACTTGATAATTAAACAAAGTAAGGGATTGTATGATAATTAAACATCCTTTTTTTTCTTAGAATCCCTTCTTGTAGTTGTGTGGCCCGGTTGGCCAATGCATCAGCTTGGCGATTTTGTTCTTGAGGTACCTAGTAGAATAGGATCTTATGAAAACCATTTGCTACCTTACAAGATCAAGATATGATAGAGATGATCCTATTGTATAAGGAGGATTTAGATATCATTTAGTTTTTATTATAATGCTTGAATCCCCAATAACAGTTAGGCTTCTTATAACCATATCTATTGCCATGATAATTCCTTGAAAGAGAGCATATGCTTCATCCTGGATGTTCTAGGATTTCCCAAGTCCCTAAGTAAAGTTTGCTTCATGTTTTCAATCTGGATCAAGTATGATCCCCCCTTCACTAGCTGCCCCTAGATTTTGTCTTGAATTTCTGTCAAAAAAGAGGATATATGATTTTTTTTTATTTTTTCCACTTTTGAAATTCATGTTCATTCGTTCTAAGTTGCCAACTAGGTTTGTTGTTTGGCATGTTATTTATTGGACTCAATGAATGGGTTGAGAGGGAAAATTGTTGAAACAATTTCTTTTCATCCGGATCTAGCTTCCCACTCACAATATTATGTATGTTTTTAGAGTTAAAAAATTCAACTAACAAACCTTTAGCTTTGGTTGTTGCGATTGTGGGGGTTTCAAATTGCTAGTTGAAAATTTCTTTATTCTTGGCAAGACAAAGTTTCCAACACAAGAATTTGGGAAAGATTGCCCACAATCTTTGCATAACAAATTTGTGTTTAAGATTATCTCTATGTCTTCTACATTGATATGCAAAAATCGCTTTCCAACTACCCAGTCTAAACGTTTGATGGTGTAACATCCCCCAACCTAGCTGAGGAACATTACGATGCAAAAAAAATCATAAATTAAAATTTATTCTATCTAATTAAATTATTGTAGCTTCCATCTACGAATTGCAACAAGATTTAGCTATTGTTTATTACCATTATTTACATGCACCTACAACATGTTAAAAATAGGCATGAAATGTAGCTAATAAACCAAATTACAACAGCATATAAATCAGTCTCATACACATAGTTCATGCACGACAATTTAACTTATAAAATGACACAACAAAAAGATAAAACAGTTATATTTCATTTTCAGTTGTGCAATCATCTACTTGGGATGGACGTTCCACCCAACAATAGACTTGTTGTTCCAAATCTCAACAGCAAGTCACCCCTGAACTGAGACTAGTAATCCACAAAAGAGGGTGGTCTTTCACTACCCACTCACAACTTAGAAATCCCACAACCCACTGGTATTCTCCTACAACTATCCTGATTTTCCACCAACTCTCTTCCTCTCAACCTTCCCAACCCAAGGAATTCACCCCTTCACTGATCTCAACCCATCAGGTGTTGTTAAGTTTTTATTGTTGTTATTAGGTTATTTCCAAATTACATGAGCATTCAATGCATTTCCAAAACAAAAACATAAATAGGATCACTGAAAGAAACAAAATCACAAGGTACGCAACATTTTATCCTGGGAAACCCTCATGGGGGAGAAAACCCCAAAAAAACTTTCTCAATAATAGATTTCCAATACAATGCCAAGACTAAGACCAAAAACACCAAAGATAAACCAAGACTGAGCATGTGCCTCTCTTCTCCTTCCTCCTGCAATTTCCACTACCTTCAATATATGCGCACTAGATGAGTGAGAGTGAGAGTGTTCAAATGAGGTACCATCCTCACATATAAATACAAGTTGAGGAGGTGCTAGGGTTATGTCTCTTCACTTGGTGGGGCCGACTTCTCCTAGAAGTGGTTAAAACCACTTTATAATTACTAGGGGCTGACTTTACAAATACCACTGTACAAATGCAGTTTGACCAATCCACAAAAGGCGATTTGATCTTATACAAGACCCGAATTGATCAATCTGAAAAAGGGAATTTAATCTATAAAATAATAACTCAAATATAATTAGAATATTCTTTGAAGTTACAATATTTCAACACTCCCCCTTATTGAGAAGAGTATTCTACTAACAAGACTCAATACAATATCATCAAGAGAAAGAGAGGGAAACATCATCATCAACATCTGGAACACTGACCGACACATCTATAAATCATCAAAATTTTTTCTCATCATCAATAACATCATCGTTTACAGCATGGAGTTGGAGCATCAACATCAATAGCACAAAGTTGGAACAACATCATCAATAGCACGAAGTTGGAACAACAACATCATCAACATGTGGAAACCGAATGAGGTAGGTGCATCAACAACACAATTTGTGATACTTTGACAAACCGTCCTTACGGGACCTTCGGTATCTACCCAAGAATCATAAGATTCCCTAGGATATAAAATGCTAACAAGCTACCATGTGGTACGCTGATAGATTGTCCTTACTGAACCTTCGAGATCTGCCCAGGAATCATAAGATTCCCTAGGATATAAAATCCTAAGGGAGATACCACTACTGACCACAAATGGCATATACATGCACAGGTACTCTAATAGACTATCCTTACCGAACCTTCGGGATATGCCCAGGGATGATCAATCCCCTAGGATATAAAATCTTAACGGAGCTACCCGTTGTTGGTCAGGATACCATAGTATCATCAACATCTCTCCCCCTTTCAAGGGAGGTCATTTCTAACAACACCAAGCTTGTCTCAGAAGTACTCAAACTTCACACGAGACAGAGGCTTGGTCAACACATATGCAACCTGCTCATCTATGTCAATATATTCGAGTTTTACGGCTCCCCTCTACACCATATCGTGAATGTAGTGGTACCGGATATCTATGTGTTTCGACTTATCATGGAACACTGGGTTCTACATCATCTTTATACAACTCTGGTTATCACATAGAATCACGGTGGCTTCCATCTCTAGATCGAAAAGACATGTCAACAACTTCTTAAGCCATATGGATTCACAACTAGCAGAACATGTTGCAATGTACTCTGCTTCTGTCGTGCTGAGAGCAATATTTTATTGCTTCCTACTTTTCCATGAAGTCATGGCTAACCCAAAACCGAAACAACATCCCGAAGTGCTCTTTTTGTTTGAAGCACTTCCAGCCCAATATGAATCAATATAACCATATATTCTGAAGTCATGATCTCTAGTATAATAGAGACCATAATCCAACGTACCCTTAAGGTATACCATCACATGCTTTGCGGCTACAACGTGAACGCGTCTGGGCTCCACCAGATATTGAATCAAGGTGTTCACAGCAAAGAATATATCTATCATGGTATTCGTTAGACACATCAACGATCCAATAATATGTTTGCATAGAGTAGAATCAACCAACTCTGACGAAGTATCAACCAGTAGCTTCAAATTCGTTTCCATGGGTGTGTTCATGGCTTTACATTCCAACATGTCAAATATCTTCAGTGTTTCAATTGCATACTTCCCTTTGTTAAGGAAGATCTTATCTGGGATTTGCCAAACTTCAAGACCTAAGAAATAATGCATCAGGCCTAGGTCTTTCATCTCAAACTCTGCAACGATCTTCTTCTTGCAATATGTGATGAGATTTTATTCTTTTGTCAAGAATAAATCATCCACATATAGCAGCAATATAACTGGCTCATCATTTGGAACCTTGAAGTAAAGGTTAGGATTAGCTTTATTCTTGGTAAAGCCCAACCTTGTTAGGAAACTATCAATTCTGCCATACCAAGCTCTAGGATCTTGCTTCAACCTGTATAGAGCTTTATTCAATCTCCAGACATGAGTCTTTCTATCTTCAACTTAAAACTCTTGTGGTTGTTCTATATACACTTCTTCTTCAATAATACCATTTAAGAAAGTTGTTTTCACATCCATCTGGTGTAACTTCCACTTCATTTTGGCTGCAAGAGCTATGATGGTTCTGATAGAAGTGTATCTGACTACAGGAACAAATGTTTCTTCATAGTCAATACCTTCCTTTTGAGAAAATCCATGAGCCACAAATCTTGCCTTATCTTTTTCAATACTTTCGTCTGCTGCATGTTTTATTTTGTATATCCACTTGGAAGATACCACATATTTGTTCTTTGGTCTGGGAACTACTTCCCATACATCATTATTTATAATGGACTAGTATTCTTCTATCATGGTGTCCATCCATTCTTTCTGTTGGAACATGCACAATTTTGAACTTTTGAGCTTTATATTTTTCACCTCTTAGAAATAAAATTTTACCCAAAAAGAGAAAGAACTTAGAAAATTGTCTTTTAATTTTAAATCAAATGCATTGGTTGTTATTTAGCAATAAAGTGCTTACAATATCTGTCGTTGATGAGTTTCCTTAATTTGATCGAACGATCCTAATGATCTCCGAAGTTTTGGAGCCGTCTGAGTTTTAAAGAGTAAGTCTCTAACGGTCGCTTCGGAGCTCCGCGCTTCAGATGTTCCAACAAGTCTAAAAAGTAAAAACCTAGAAACTCTAAAGCCCGAAGATAACAGCTCGCGATAAATCCTAAAAAACCCACGAACAAGAGTCATAGGACATGTGTCTTTTAAATCTTTAATGGGCTAACACGTGGCACTTATTTTTGACATTTCCGTTGGATGATTCACACATTTTTGAGTGACATGTGGCACCTCTCTTTTCTTGACACGTCATCCAAAATGATGTCATTTCTGCCACGTCACTTCGGGAGATGGCCCTTTGGGAGTTTAACAAAGAGTAAGTTCACAAATCACCGAAGTATCAAAATGCCAAAGTATTGGACATTTCAAAAAGTAAAAAGGAGTTAATAAAACATTTAATAATGGAGGTTAATCGTGATTAAGAGTTAATTAATTACTTTGCAGTTTTAGATTTCAGAAAGTTTCCCTTGTGTTATATTCAAAAACTAAGAAGTTCGAACTTCTGAAATACTTAAAGTTAAACACGATTAATTAAGACTTAAGGGTTGTTGTAACAGATATTATCAATCAGGCATCTCAGATTTCACTCACACAGAACATACGAGAGTTTCATTGGGATTGCGGGTTCCGTGGTTAGAATTTAGATGTGTTTGTATCTGTATCATTTGATCTGATATCTATTTTATACATCACAGGGTGGAGGATCAAGATGACGATGGCAATGAATATGCATGCTTTTAATTTATTGCTTTGCGTTTTAATTCTGATCCATGCCTCTATAACAAAGGCTGGACTGAGCAGCAATTGCAAGAGATAGCTTCGTCTTTGGAGATGTTCGTGGATGAACTTTCGGAGATGCCCACCCTCCAAGGGTATACACTCGGCCAAGATGGTCATTTGAAGGCAAGCGAGCTCTGTATTGGAATGTTTGAGAAAAAATGGAAATTTCACAGAGATTTTCCAGCGAGTACTGTGTTTGCATATGGGACGTCCAGGGAGAGCGCGATTGTGCCAGGTCCCACGATCGAAGCCATCCAAGGCATGGAGACTTTCGTCACATGGGAAAATCGTTTGCCTCCTCAACATATTCTTTCGTGCGATCGAAGCGCCGTGACTGCCCAGCCCAAACACGGAGGAATCCCCACAGTGGTTCACCTGCACGGCGAAATCACTGAGCCCGAAAGCGATGGGAGTGGACTGGCGTGGTTTACAACAGGATTCAATGAGACCGGACCCACATGGACCAAATCTCAATATTACTACGTCAATGTCCAGCATCCCGACAATCTCTGGTACCATGACCACGCCCTCGGTCTCACCAGAGAAAATCTCTTAGCCGGTCTCGTAGGCGCCTATATCATTCGGAACTCCTCCGTGGAGTCTTCGCTGAATCTTCCATCAGGTTTCGAATATGACCGTAGTCTTGTCGTGTTCGATAAGAGTTTCGCTAAAGACGGATCCATTTACATCAACTCTACGGGCGACAACCCCTCCATTCATCCCTAGTGGCAGCCAGAGTATTTCGGAGACGCGATAATAGTAAACGGCAAGGCGTGGCCTTATTTGAGAGTGACGAGAAGTAAATATCGCTTTAGAATTGTGAATGCGGGCAACGCCAGGTTTTACAGCTTCGCGTTAAGTAACATACTTTCTATAACTCAGATTAGCTCCGACTCTGCCTACTTGCCCAACCCCGTCAGGGTTCAAAACTTGCTGCTCATCCCTTCTGAGATTGCATGCATCATCATCGAATTTGCCAATTCAACGATAGATGAGGCCATCCTCACTAACAGCGTTGCATATCCATACCCTTTGGGAAGTCCCGACGATAGTCTCAACAACAAAGTTATGAAATTTGTGATTGAGAAAGCAATTGCCAATAATCAGCCCGACAGCAGCATCCCTAAGATATTGGTTCAATACCCTCTTCCCAACAAGAACGACATCGCCCAGACGCGTTACATTACATTGTATGAATACGATAGCGCCACAAATCAGCCGACCCATTTGTTCCTCAATGGATTATCGTTTCTAGCACCTGTTACCGAGGCACCGAGGGAGGGGACGAGCGAGTTATGGCATATCATTAATCTTACTCCGGACAACCATCCTCTTCATATTCATCTTGGCTTATTTTTTTTCCTAAATCAAACAGAGTTGGTAAACTTGTCGGAGTTCCGGAGCTGCATGCAGAAGAAGAATGACGCAGTGGGATGCGATATAGAGAAGCATGCAAAGGGTAGAGTGATTGCAACTCCTACAAATGAGAGGACTTGGAAGAACGTGTTCAAGATGCAGCCTGGATTTATGACCACCATTCTTCTTCGCTTATCTCTCTTGGATTCTCCACGGCCTTATCCCTTCAACACCAGTGCTGAACCGGGCTATGTCTATCACTGTCATATCTTGGACCACGAAGACAACGAGATGATGAGACCCTTCAAAATTGTTTCTTAAATTCACCTCACTGAAGCAGTTATTTCATATAAATCCTGAATAATGATCACAGATCATCAAGACTGTTATTTTTTATATATATTGAATAATGATTATAGAATTGATGGGCAACCAGGGAGAAATCCGTTACAACTATAGGGATCATCCATACACCACTTGGCGAAACGATTAGTAACGGTTCAAGGAGCTGGCAGATGCGCCTGGCAGTCGCAGAGTTCCAGAAACTAAATCGTTTCATATTCCTCTAAACACTAAGAGTTTTTATTTTAGATTTTTTCTCTTTTAAAAGAAGGATGGATGTAAGAGAGAAAAGGGGGCGAGGGGGCGCGAGTGAAGCGCTGGGAAAAAACCTCTTTTGAAGAGGGGTTCATTGTAATTGCTGAGTTATTTTGTAAACCAGGAATGAAATAATACAGAGGATTTTTTACTTGCGACTGTGAGATTCATCACGATCGATTTCTTTCAGTATGTTTCTCCTTATTTCAGCTGTGTTAAATCTGTTTCGACTTCATTTATATGTTCCTTACTCGCAGTTGATATTGTCTTTATCATATTGTTTATTTGTTCCTTATTCCGTCACAATTGCGTTTCATTTCATTTTCTTCTAACTGATGTGTTTCGTTATACTTTAGTACGACCACTACTATAGCGAATGGATTTGGGTTTTCTATAATTGTTTGTTTCCTTTCCTCTGCACCAACTATTAGCGGGTGTAAGACCAGCCTACACTTCCAAAATTCTGCATATATTCTCTGCTACATCAGCCTTTCCTTTCCTTTTTCTGCTACCACACCACTATTATCAAATCGCTGAAAGATAGACTTACTTTGCCTCATTTTCTGCAAGTCATATGATCTCTGCTACTATCTCCTTTCTTCGGTTTTCATTTGACTCCATGCCCAATGGACCATTTCCCTGGTTTAACCCCCAAACTCCAAAAATCCAAGACCATCATTTACCCATAAATCTGCCCACCATTTCACGCTTACTTAAATTCATATTGTGACATTGTTCGAGAGATCTCTCTCGAGTTGGGGGAGGGCAGCTTCCAATCCAAAGTGGTTCAAGGTTGCCTCGGGATTGATTCGCTGCAACCCATTTCAGTTCCGAGTGTCAACATTTTTGGCGCCGTTTCCAGGGATTTCGAAGTTGATATCTATCCCTGGGAGAACGACATTTGTATAGTCCTAAGGCCTGGTTGAGCAGTCAGTCATAGGTAAATATTGGTTGCACATGCTCTAGCGACTCCATTAAAATTTTCCGATGGTGATTTCACTGGTGGGAGAACTCAGAATTACAACTTTCACGTAAGGTCGCCCAATGGATGAAGGCACCTGGTCTACTTTTCTTGGCACTTTACGAGAAAGTACCATCCCTAGATGGAGCCTATGTTGTAACAGATATTATCAATCAGGCATCTCAGATTGCACTCACATAGAACATACGAGAGTTTCATTGGGATTGCGAGTTCCGTGGTTAGCATTTAGATGTGTCTGTATCTGTATCATTTGATCTGATATCTATTTTATACATCAAAAGGTGGAGGATCAAGATGACGATGGCAATGAATATGCATGCTTTTAATTTACTGCTTTGTGTTTTAATTCTAATCCATGCCTCTGTAACAAAGGCTACCAATGTGACTGAGCAGCAATTGCAAGAGATAGCTTCGTCTCTGGAGATGTTCGTGGACAAACTTCCAGAGATGCCCACCCTCTAAGGGTATACACTCGGCCAAGATGGTCATTTGAAGGCAGACGAGCTCCGTATCGGAATGTTTGAGAAAAAATGGAAATTTCACAGAGATTTTCCAACGAGTACTGTGTTTGCATATGGGACATCCAGGGAGAGCGCGACTATGCCAGGTCCCACAATCGAAGCCATCCAAGGCGTGGAGAATTTCGTCACATGGGAAAATCATCTTCCTCCTCAACATATTCTTCCGTGGGATCGGAGCGTCGTGACTGCCCAGCCCAAACACGGAGGAATCCCCACAGTGGTTCACCTGCACGGTGGAATCACTGAGCCCGAAAGCGATGGGAGTGGACTGGCATGGTTTACAGCAGGATTCAATGAGACCGGACCTGCCTGGACCAAATCTCAATATTACTACGTCAATGTCCAGCATCCCGACAATCTCTGGTACCATGACCACGCCCTCGGTCTCACCAGAGAAAATCTCTTAGCCGGTCTCATAGGTGCCTATATCATTCGGAACTCCTCCGTGGAGTCTTCGCTGAATCTTCTGTCAGGTTATGAATATGATCGTAGTCTTGTCGTGTTCGATAAGAGTTTCGCTACAGACGGATCCATTTACATCAACTCTACGGGCGACAACCCCTCCATTCATCCCCAGTGGCAGCCAGAGTATTTCGGAGACACGATAATAGTAAATGGCAAGGCGCAGCCTTATTTGAGAGTGAAACGAAGTAAATATTGCTTTAGAATTGTGAATGCGGGCAACGCCAGGTTTTAAATCTTCGCGCTAAGTAACAAACTTTCTATAACTCAGATTGGCTCCGACTCTGCCTACTTGCCCAACCCCGTCAGGGTTCAGAACTTGCTGCTCAGCCCTTCTGAGATTGCAGGCGTCATCATTGACTTTGCCAATTCAATGACAGATGAGGCCATCCTCACTAACAACACTGCATATCCATACCCTTCGGGAAGTCCCGACGATAGTCTCAACAACAAAGTTATGAAATTCGTGATTGAGAAAGCAGTTGCCAATAATCAACCCGACAACATCATCCCTAAGATATCGGTTCAATACCCTCTTCCCAACAAGAACGACATCGCCCAAACGCGTTACATTACATTGTATGAATACGATAGCGCCACAAATCAGCTGACCCATTTGTTCCTCAATGGATTATCGTTTATGGCACCTGTTACCGAGGCACCGAGGGAGGGGACGAGCGAGTTATGGCATATCATTAATCTTACTCTGGACAACCATCCTCTTCATATTCATCTTGGCTTATTTTTCGTCCTAAATCAAACAGAGCTGGTAAACTTGTCGGAGTTCCAGAGCTGCATGCAGAAGAAGAATGACGCAGTGGGATGCAATATAGAGAAGCATGCAAAGGGTAGAGTGATTGCAGCTCCTACAAATGAGAGGACTTGGAAGAACGTGTTCAAGATGCAGCCTGGATTTATGACCACCATTTTTCTTCGCTTATCTCTCTTGGATTATCCACGGCCTTATCCCTTCAACGCCAGTGCTGAACTGGGCTATGTCTATCACTGTCATATCTTGGACCATGAAGACAACGAGATGATGAGACCCTTCAAAATTGTTTCTTAAATTCACCTCACTGAAGTAGTTATTTCATATAAATCCTGAATAATGATCACAGATCATCAAGACTGTTATTTTTTATATATATTGAATAATGATTATAGAATTGAAGGGAAACCAGGGAGAAATCCATTACAACTACAGGGATCATCCATACACCACTTGGAAAAACGATTAGTAACGGTTCAAGGAGCTGGCAGATGCGCCTGGGAGTCGCAGAGTTCCAGAAACTAAACCGTTTCATATTCCTCTAAACACTAAGAGTTTTTATTTTAGATTTTTTCTCTTTTGAAAGAAGGATGGATGTAAGAGAGAAAAGGGGGCGAGGGGGCACGAGTGCAGCACTGGGAAAAAACCTCTTTCGAAGAGGGGTTCATTGTAATTGTTGAGTTATTTTGTAAACCAGGAATGAAATAATACAAAGGATTTTTTACTTGCGACTGTGAGATTCATCACGGTCGATTTCTTTCAGTATGTTTCTCCTTATTTCAGCTGTGTTAAATCTATTTGGACTTCATTTATATGTTCCTTACTCATAGTTGATATTGTCTTTATCATATTGTTTATTTGTTCCTTATTCCGTCACAACTGCGTTTCATTTCATTTTCTTCTAACTGATGTGCTTCGTTATACTTTAGTACGACCACTACTATAGCGAATGGATTTGGGTTTTCTGTAATTGTTTGCTGCCTTTCCTCTGCACCAGCTATCAACAGGTGTAAGACCAGCCTACACTTCCAGAATTCTGCATATATTCTCTGCTACATCGGCCTTTCCTTTCCTTTTTTTGCTACCACACCACTATTATCAAATCGCTGAAAGATAGACTTACTTTGCCTCATTTTCCGCAAGTCATATGATCTCTGATACTATCTCCTTTATTCGGTTTTCATTTGACTCCATGCCCAATGGACCATTTCCCTGGTTTAACCCCCAAACTCCAAAAATCCAAGACCATCATTTACCCATAAATCTGCTCACCATTTCACGCTTACTTAAATTCATATTGTGACATTGTTCGAGAGATCCCTCTCAGGTTGGGGGAGGGCAGCTTCCAATCCAAAGTGGTTCGAGGTAGCCTTGGGATTGATTTGCTGCAACCCATTTCAATTCCGAGTGTCAACAAGGGTGATTACTCATAAATTATTACTTCGCAGTTTCAGATTTCAGGAAATTTCTCTTGTGCTATATTCAAAACCTCTGCAGTCCAAACTTGTAAAACACTTGAAGTTAATACAACGTTTTAAACATGATTAATTAAGATTTAAAAGTGATTGCTCAGAGATTAAATCCTCCGTGGATTCGGAATTCAGGAGGTTTCCACCTTGTCACATCCAAAACTCATGAACGTGAACCATCGAAGTATTGATGGCATTTATGATCGATTAAGGATAATAAGTTCAAATAACGATTGCGAATTGCTAAGTAGTCAATTCCATTAAGGTTAATAAATTCTTCGTCAGTAATGCTATACGAAGATCAATAAACTTTTTTTGAATAAAATCACTTTGAATTTCAAAGTCATTTTCACCATTTGCAATTAGTAGTTTTTATCCAGTGAAGAACTCACAGACTTCTCCTATAACAGGTAAGCTTATTCTGTTTCCCTGAGGATTATGGCACTATGAAAAATTGCAAACAAGCTTGATGCATCATGTGATGATTCAAACCCAACGCAAACATTCAATCAGACACAACTCCGCAAGTCATGGACGCCATTAAAACTTGGACGCAGGTCTTCGATGTCTTAGAGCATGAAATTATCAACTATCTGGATGACTCTGCCGAAGAAGACGACAACTCCTATACAACTAATATTAGAGATGTATTATAGTCGGAGATGCATAAGATCGTTCCGCGGCCAAGAATCATACCTTACAACAATATGATTAGTTGGGCTTTGCAACATGTCAACATCCAGACCAGGAGCATCATCAACCACCAGCAGGTCGTTGTCGGCTCTTTCCGACCAGAACACCAACAAGTAATGTACAAACTTTCCCCTACTCCTAATACACTTACAATGCCACATTCCTTCTAGATTTTGATAGAAAAGAATGCACACAATACGCTAGGAGTGGTCATGATGTAGTCAAGACCTAGTGGGGACATCCAAAGAAATTCAAAGCCGACGCTCATGGTACGTACGCCACACTGTCTTTAGAATCTCATGGTACGTACGCCACAACATATTTAGATTCTCATATGTTGTATTTAGCCATGATTCTTTGTCACCTGTTTGTGAAGAAGAACCCTACGCATTTCTCGGTTGAATGGGTAGCCATCATCAATGAATTAGCCGAGGGTTACACTTTCAATTGGGCCAAAATGTTGCCAGATAATTTAGCCAAGGAAATCGTTGATTATAAATCAACAAAATCAACCTGCCCCTTTTTACATGTCAACATATTTTATGGATGCCATTTGCTTCATGACCCCTTTTCCCCTGATGAACTGGAGTTGGACCCCGACCAATTCTGAGCCAATTCATTTTTATCACTCCAATTTATGGGAGGAGAACGCCAAATATTTCTTCTACGAAATCTGTCACAATGTCATAGTGCTTGTTCATATAGCCATTTATGGTCACTCGCCGCCCAATATTTCAGAAAGGATTATGGGGGACCTAGGAAATCTTGCAGACTGGTTCATTGAGGAGAATTTCTCCTATATCAGAGTATTTGGTTGTTCAATTCCTCCTCATTCCCTCCCAAGGTTTTTACCCGGCAGGATGGTGTGCAGAGAAGTGGCATACCAGATAGTGGCAAGAGGTATCAGCAAGGAGTTAAAAGCAGCGCAAAAAAAATGTTTGGTCGACTTTCCCCATTCAATTTGGCATGTTTACATTATTAGATTTCGGTCACTCTAAAGTCGAGGTCGCAACCCTGGAGGATTTCAAATTGGTTTACATCGAATTCAAAAAACATAATCCACATAAGATAGTGGAAAATCATCTGGCTCAATTTAACATGAAGCGATACATCCATGAGAATTCTCCCTATGATGAAATTTTCAAGGGAGTTAGATCTTATGAGGAAGTCTGAAGCAGATTCCAGACTCTACCCTCAAACCAACAAGTTGGTTTCATCAGCCTTAAAAAAAACAGGCGGAATATTTTACCAAAGTTATTGCATGGAGAGTCAAATCTCATGCCTCCTTCACAGGAAGCCAGACCTACATGATCTGAGCCAAGTGCCTCCACCAAGCACAAAGTTGAAGAGGTCCCGAAAATCCCAGAAGTATTATTTCACAAAATAAGAACATCACTGTCATGACTGAATGATCCTCAAGTGATAGCTCGGTTCGAAGCTTTCATGAACCCAGGATAGATTGTTCCTCATTCAACACCAGCTACTTATGTTGGCACCCCGAATACAAGAGACATCAACATTCCATGGAAATTGCTTCTCCCATTGCATCATTAAGCCCTCTACAGACTAGCTTCATAAATCCTAACTCCGAACTCATTTTCGTAGGTGATCTTACTCCTATCTTTCCTGAAGAGATGCCTCCCTCATATTTAGTTTTCAACAAGAAATGAAATGCCATCGTGAAGAGATAATCTCACCAAAAGAATGGAGTTATCACTAAAATCCAAAGACTGGTGTATGACGAGAAAGACCATGATGATCCAGAGTTTGCAAAAGAAGTTACAGGTTCATTAGGTTCTTTTGCCACTTCCAATCAATGGTCAGTGGACAATTTGATCGAACAATTTCAACAGAAGTGCCTCTTGGTAGAACAATTGAAAAATCAGATATATACTATAGAGAAGACTATCAGAAGCAGGATGAACTAGGATTTTGAGCATATCAGGGCTAGTGATTAGCAACAAATTAAGCAGCTATAGGATAACCTTGAGCTACTCCACCAAAGTTCAAAGACCAACCAAGCTCTGGTCACTCAGCGTGACGAGTTGATAAAGCATTTGCAGGCCAGATTGACCCTAACAGAGAACACAACGATAGAAATTTTGGCCTTCAAAAATCAAGCATTAGAAATCAATGAGAGGTTGGAAGTTGCCCAACAAGAACTTTATCTGAAAGTAGATGCCATCCAGAAATGCTATGAGGTAGTATACCTTTCCCTAAAATATATTCATGTCAAGGAAAAAGAGGCATGCTTAGCCCGGTCTAAGTTTCAATAAGTTCTCATATGGATGCAGAGAGATAATACCCCTGGTCTTCCACTTCTCTCTCATTATGAACAAGTAAGAGGTGAAATGGCCCTAAAATCTTGGGAAACAAATCTGGAAGAAGGTAAGAAACTTTCTAGAGATGTAAAAGATGCTTGTCTAGAGGCATTGTCTTCATTGAACAAAAATTTGATTGAGTTTGAAGGGAATAGTATCTCATAGGCCTAGGGGAAAATTGAGATAGAAATTAACCAACAAAGCTCCAAGAAGAACAAGGAAGCTACTCAGGCAGCCATCCAAGAGATGAGACAGATTGATCTTATTAGAATCAATGAATGGTTGGTTAATCCAAGTTTGCAATTTTAGGCCACAGTCCACGAAGTGAACAAGATCCAGGAAAAGTTGCCCCAAATACAGAAGAATATGTTTGCCTTCAAATTGAATGAAGGAATTGAGTCTTCAAGGTTTGTGATAACATTGATGGATAGATGAACTCAATGCATTGAACAGGGAAAAGCAAGTGTAGCTGGGAGAAAATGAGAACGCATGCACAACGCCCACCTTCTCCACCCACTCTACCTTTCACCCTCCAACAATCACTTATCTCGTATATCCCTACCACCCACATCCTTGCCTCCACTCATCCCACCTCATCATTTGACACTTGATTCCCCCCATCATTATTTTCGGGAACAATTACTCTTCCTTTAACTTTTATCCATCCCTTGACGAGCCAACGTTGATCTATTCATCTAATTATTCCCCCCATAACTTCAACTGCAATTCCTTGCCCCACTGAACACACCCAAAGGGACAGATGGAAACGAGATCAAATGGCCAAGACAGTAAGCCAAATGATTGAGGTGGACTTAATGACATGTGTACCCAGATCAAAGGTCGAACAAAAATTAGAACATCTACCAGTAGACGAAGAGACTGAGGAAGTGCCAACAAAACTCAACAATATTTCATATTGTTATTTTATTCAGATGTATTATATTTTTAATCATACATTGTGGGAAGCCCAGCGGTTTTTAATTGTGACAAATTTTGTATAAATAGATAGATTTAAGATCTATTCGAGGTTGCTTCTTGTCGAATGTAATAGATAAACTTTTTTTTGAGTATTAATACAAGTGCAGACAGAGATTCTAAGTTTCGTTCAATTTGAGTTATGTGTTCCCTCTGTGTTTCCATTTTTCTGAATTTCTTTCTGTAATTCTTGAAGAGTGATTGATTGCAATTTAGTATTACATCTACTGTGATCGTATTATACTAGGAGTTCATTCAGTAAACAACTTTTCCTCTGTTATTACTGTGAGTAAAACAAGAAATTTGTTCTATGTGAATTATTGCATTCTTATATCTTGTTCAAGGGTGCATCTTCTACTTTTCTTCTACTGCAATAAAGGTGAGACTTATCTATAATTGATACCTGACTTTTTTTAACAGTTTTGTGAATCTTTCTACATCATTTGATATTATAATTGTGACTTGGATAATGAGATACAACCTTTGTACTATCTTATTATTAATTTCATTTAAAGATTATTTCTCAGAAAACTGAAGGTAGAAAAAGCACTCATTACAACATTTCATTTAAAACCTTTGATGCATGACATTATTCTTTGAGCCTTAGAATCAATCTCAGGAACAACACTTTATTCTAAACGGCTTCCTCAAAGAAATTAGGTTCATTCTCTACGAGATCACACATTACGTCCATATAGCTGGAGAATGGCTTAGGCTTTTTTCTTTGTCTCATGGTTCCTTCTGGGGCACCATACTTCTCTGCATCTTGAATAAGTTATTTCGCCCAAGATGTCTTTCTCTTGTGAGAGATCGTCATACGGGGAGGTTCTTGAGATTCTATCATATCATGATCTTATGGAATATCATCATCAGGGGTAACTATAAGTTTCTTCATAGGTTCTGACACTCTGGGAGCTACAGGTTCTTCTTCATATACTTCTTCAAGCTAACATTTCCTTGATATTTTGAGTGTTTCATATTCATCAAAGGTTACATCTTTGTTTATCTAAATATGATGGTAACCTGGTATGTAAATTCGGAAGGCCTTAGAGACCTCACAGTATCCAACAGATATTCCATTCTTTCCTAAAGGATCCAACTTAGTTATCTTTTCTTTTGAAATGTGTACAAATACTAGACAACCAAATATTTTGGGATGGCTTACTTCTGGCTTATTTCTGGTGAACATTTCTTCGATAGTTTTGAATCCAAGTGCACTATGGGATAATTGTTTTTGGACATATACTATTGTTCTTGCAGCTTCAGCCCATGAGTGCATTGGAATATATTGATCATGAATCATAGTCTTTATTGCTTCCATAATCATTCTATTCTTTCTTTCTTCTACACCGTTTTGTTGAGGATTATAGGGGGTGGTGATCTCCCTTTTAATCTCTTCATCTTTGAAAAATCTTCCAAAATCATTTGAAGTGTACTGTCCTCCATTGTCTGACCTGAGTATCTTGATTTTCCTTTCAGAGAGGTTTTCTACCAAGGCTTTGAATTCCTTGAAATTTCCAAGTACTTCATATTTTGACTTCAAGAAATAAACCCCCAAGTCTTACGAGAGTAATCATAAATAAATCATACATATTATACATACCCGCTTAGAGAGTTCGATGGCATTGGACTGCATACATCTGAGTGGACAAGTTCCAAGATTCCTTCAGCTTTACTGTCTCGCTTTGGATAAGGATTCTTTGTGTTCTTTCCTTGTGCACATCCCTTGCATACACCTTCATGATCAACCTTTAATTATGGTAAACCTATAACTACCTTTCTTACATATGGTAAGGATTTGTAATTGATGTGAGCTAGTCTTCTATGCCAAAGTTCACAAGGAATTTTAGTAGAGTGAGTCAAGGTTACATCTGAGTGACCTTTTAACTTGTATAAACCACCTTCTTCTGCTCCAATAACAATTACATTTTCTATAGTTTTCCTTTATACCACATAAGAACTTTGCCATCTATGAATTCAACCCTGAATACTTTCTTATCTAGGGTTGAAATAGAAAGTAAGTTCTTTTTCAAACCCGGTACATAGAGTACATCCTTCATTCTCATCAAAGTTCTTGAATCAAGTTTGTAGGTGGCTTCTCCCATTCATTTGATAGGGTACTTATAATCACCTCCAAGTGAAACCTTTTGCGGGGAGTCCTTTTCTATAAGGTTGGAGAGAGTGTTCTTATGACCTGTCATGTGCTTAGAGGCACCACTATCTATGATCCAATTATCCTCTCCAAGTGTCATAGATCCTGAGAGAGTGGAAAACAAAACATATTCTTCAATCTATTATTTAGTTAACTTCTTGGGTGGATCATCATCTTCATGGGCATGATGTCTTTTGTTATTTCTCCTCTTGTATTATTCCCTTCTGGCAGGACAATTCTTAGCAATGTGTCCCATCTTATCATAATGATAACATTGATAAGAGGAGAAATATGTTCCCTTTCTTGGACCCTAATGATATTTCTAGAATTTCTGGAATATCTTGGAGAGTGAGATTCTTCATGAAAGTGGGTCTCCTTTTGAAAATTATACTTTTTATTTCCTCCCTTAACATGAGCAGCTAGGGATTGATATTTATCTCTTAATAGGATGGATTCTCAATTGGCCACTCTTGCTCCTTCTTGAACACATTCTTCCCATAAACTATCAAATTGGAGTTTCTCTTTTCTTGCACAAATAGTTTGGATGAAGGCATCTCAAGGTCTTGTGAGACCATTAACAGTTGTCATCACGAATTCATATTCATCTAAGTTGTCTCCAATTGCCTCTAATTCTTCCTTGAATTGAGAAACCCTAGATAAATAGTCTTGAATTGTTTCTCCTTTTTCCATCTTTGTATTCTTAGGTTGGGTTCTCAAGTTTATCTTCTGATTGATGTTCTTTCCTTCATACATTTTGGTTAGGGAATCAAACATATATTTTGGAGTATTCTTAGAATACACTCAAGGGATCAAGTGGTATTTAATGGAATCTACAATTATTCTTTTATCCTTAATCATGTCCTTCTTGTACTTCTCTTTGGTTGCACTTTCTTCAGGTTTCAGTGTATTTTATTTTATGAATTTTGCAAGGTCATTCTTGTTAAAATATTGTGTAACTGCAAAGAATATTCTTATCCCCTTTTGTGGATAAAGTAAAAGATAAAATATATTTATTATTGATTAGATCAATCCCCTTTTGTGGATTGATCATGCCGGGCATTGAAATTGACTAAATCCCCTTTTGTGGATTGATCATGCCGGGCATTGAAATTGACTAAATCCCCTTTTGTGGATTGGTCAAACCCTAATTGTAATATGCAAAGTAAGAAGTCGACCCCCAGGAAAATTAAAGTGGCTCTAACCACCCAGATTGAGAAGTAGGCCCTGCCAGTGAAAATATACTTCAGTTCAACACCTACCAGATTGTATAAATAAGAGAGGACAACGCCTCATTTATACACTCACTCGGCTCACTCATCTAGTGTGCAAGTATTGAAGGAAGGTGCAGTTACCAGTTGCCGGAAGAAGGAAGAGAGAAAGAGGCACATCCTTGGGAGAGGAATTTTTGTGTTGTTTGGTTCATTGTCTTGGCATTGGCTATCTATATTAAGGAATTTTTACTGGGTTTTCTTCCCCATGAGGGTTTCCCAATATAAATGTTGTGTATCTTGTGATTGTGTTTCTCTTAGTGATCCTATCTATGCTATTGTTATCTAGTAAATTGAAAGGTAACCTAATAATAGCTTAAACTTTAACATGGTATCAGAGCTAAGCTGAAGAGAGCATCTTTCACAGGAAAAATAAAAACGTCACTGTTGTCGTACAAGAAAATTAGGGCCTTTTATTGAAGAAGAATTTCATTCCCAAAACCATCTAGAAAAGTGTGCCTTACCTCAAGGAACACTTTGGCATATTCAACGCACCTTTTCAGTGGCTAGATATCCTGGAAAGTGAAACCCTAATTTTCACAAAGTACTAGAAGTACCACAAAACCAGAAGTACCAGAGTACCAGAAGTACTAGAAAACCAGAAGCACCAGTCCAAAAATCTGCAGATCAAGTTTGAGGGGTTAAAATTTGGATTTTCAAAAATCTGATTGTACCAACATACTCACCTCAATCCAGTGCATCTTTTGGTGAGTTCAGTTTTTAGATACAAGAAATTTGATTTTTCTATTATTTATTTAGCCCAGAGGGCTAGGGTTTCTACTGCAAGAAAGAATGGCTACCAGCATGAGGGTAGAAGACAAGATGGAAGGATATAGAAACTTCAGATCTTGGAAGCATAGGTTGCAGATGATTCTAGATGAGAATGATCTCCTAGAACATGTTACAGTGGGTGTACCAGAACCAGATGAAGAAGAGAAAAATACCAAGCATAAGAAGAATGAAAAGAAAGAAAAGAGAATCATGTTAGATTTAGTAAAGGATCACTTGATCCCTCATATTTCCTCACTACATACAAGAAGGAAAATGTATGAAGAACTCAACATGTTATATGAAAGCAAAGACATTAGCCAGAATCTTTCCTTAAGAAATCATCTTCGTAATATGAAGATGGAAAACTAAGAATCTGTCACATCCTATCTTATGAGAGTTTCTCAGATCAGAGCTCATCTTGCAACTATTGGAGATGTCATTAGTGACAAAGATATTTTAACCACAACCAAAAATGGATTTCCGACAATTTGGATTCCATTTGTACAAGGAGTGTGTGCAAGAAGCAAGTTACCCAAGTTTGATAAGTTATGGGAAGATTGCACACACGAAGAATCTAGACTTGCAGACCAACAAAAGAGATTAATTGTTGATGAAGAGGAAGCTCTTATAGCTCAAAAGAACAAAAAAAGTTCCTTCAGGAAGAACAATAAAGAAGATAAATCAGTAAGAGTTCCAGACAAGAAGAAAGATGTTTCAAAAATCAGATGCTACAACTGTCAAAAGTTGGGACACTTTTCCTATGACTGTCCTCAAGGAAAAGGGAAAAGAAAGTATCAAGCACATGTGGCAGAGGAAGAGGAATCACCTCCCTCAAAGAAATATTTAGCAGAAATTGAGGGTTATGTACTTTAAGTTGAAGATAGTTGATATGAAGAAAGATAGCAAATGGTGGAGTTCGTAGAGCCTCCCCACACAAAAAACAAAAGATAAGTATTCATGTTTATTTTTAGTATCTATTTTGCCTTATCATTACAAGTTATATTTTTTGTGAGAATGTCAATTAACCTCGTTTTATTTCAGTGTCTATGCAGACTTATCAAAGAAAATGATAAAGAAAGCGATAAAGTTAGACAGCATGAGAAGGATGTCTGATATGGTGACAGTCAGTAAAGACCAGACAATATCCAGTATTTATATAGGAGCAGGAGGCTCCTAAATATGCAGAACACAAATGTTCAAGATGAAGAAAAATATGGATACTCAGATATAATGGATGGGATGCAGGTAACTACAGGTTGCTCCAATACCATTCTTAGGAGAAGGTTGATCCATTATGAATTCAGAAAGAAAGAAATGTTCGAACTCAAGAAGGCACCCAGGATATTACAGAAGAATAAATTCAAGGATGATGATTAGAAGCTATTAGTTTGGTTCAAAAGGGAGCCATGTCTCTGAGTTCGAAATGGAGGATCGTGATTTGATGCAGTTAGGAAATCAGATGGATGGTGCCCAACAGATGGGTAGCATGGTATTATACCATGGAAATATTTTGGACCATGAGAGATTTTCAAATCCCATAGCTAGACCTTCGTAGAGAAGGAGAAAGAGAAAAGACCTTCATAGAGAAGGAAAGATAAATCCCACAGGTAAACCTTCATAGAGAAGGAAAAGAGAAGAGACCTTCGTAGAGAAGGGGAATGAGAAATTTTCCAAGGTTGGCCTCTGTACAAGTGTTGAGTTTTGGATACTCTAGGGACATTCTAGAATACCCTCGTAGAGAGGAATGTGGATGTTTCTACAAGGGGCAGTGGGCAAATACTCTCCTCTGGCCAAGGATTGAGCAGTTTGGAACACAAACCTTGACCATGTGGAATGGTTAGTTGGCTCTTGAGGTTTGTGTCATGATCCTATGTGGATCATGGAAATGGAGTCTAGTCTTCCTCAGGCTAGCATCTTAGCTTCTCTAGTTCATGTGGAATGACTAGGAGTGAAGCTATGGTAGTAGTCCTCCCCAGTGGATGGGTGAGATAAATGACTACAAGAGAAGGGAGAACATAAAAGGAATGAAAAAACTCATAGAATATCTTATGTGTGAAGATTAGATATCTTCTATGTGAAGATAAGAAATAAAGAGTATCGTTTGTGCGAAGATAAAGAGAACAAAACTTTCGATGATTTATATATATGCCAGTCAATGATCATGATGCCAGATGACCAAGTGGATTATATTTATGCCTCCCGTTATCCAGTTGATGATGTTTCCAAGTTGATGATGCTATCCAGTTGATGATGTTACCCAGTGGATGTTTCTACCTAGTTGATGTTGACATCCGGTGACCTATTAAAAGATAAAGAATATCCTTCTTGTTAAGAGGGAGTGTTAAAATATTGTGTAACTGCAAAGAATATTCTTATCCCCTTTTGTGGATAAAGTAAAAGATAAAATATATTTATTATTGATTAGATCAATCCCCTTTTGTGGATTGATCATGTCGGGCATTGTGATTGACCAAATCCCCTTTTTTAGATTCGTCAAACCCTAATTGTAATATGAAAAGTAAGAAGTCAGCCCCCAGGCAAATTAAAGTGGTTCTAACCACCCAGATTGAGAAGTCGGCCATGCTAGTGAAAAGACACCTTAGTTCAACACCTATCAGATTGTATAAATAAGAGAGGCCAACGCCTAATTTATACACTCACTCAGCTCACTCATCTAGTGTGCAAGTATTGAAGGAAGCTACAATTACCAGTGGCCGGAATAAGGAAGAGAGAGAGAGGCGCATCCTTGGGAGAGGAATTTCTGTGTTGTTTGGTTCATTGTCTTGGCATTGGCTATCTATATTAAGGAAGTTTTGCTAGGTTTTCTTCCCCATTAGGGTTTCCTAGGATAAATGTTGTGTATCTTATGATTGTGTTTCTCTCAGTGATCCTATCTATGTTATTGTTATCTAGTAAATTGAAAGGTAACCTAATAATAGCTTAAACTTTAACAATTCTCTTCAAGAATGAGTCCAATTTTGTACTTCTAGGCATGAAAATTTTCCACACCGTCTAGCTTTTCAACAAGCTTCATGCTTGCAAACATCTTGACCTGGAGCTAAGAAAATGACCAGAAAATGAAAGTGCTCAAAAATTGAAACTGAGATTACTAGGAGATGAGATGGGTTGAGGCGTGTTTGCTGGAGCTGAATGTTTCGTAAAATTCCAAGTTTTGCCCCTTGAAACTTGACCTGCGCAATTATGGACTGGTACTTCTGGTATTGGTTCTGGTTTTCTGGTACCATTCAAAACTAGGGTTTGAATTTCCAGAGAATATGGCCATTGAAAAAGTTTTCTCAAGCTACCAAAAGATGTTCTAGGGCAGAGCGTACTTCCCAAGATAGTTTTTGGTCAAAAATTATTCTTCAGTAAAAAGCCCTAATTTTCTTGTATGACAACAATGACGTCTAGATACCCAGTGAAAGATGTTATATTCAGTCAAGCTCTGTTACCATGTTAATTTTTTACTGTTATTATTAGGTTATTTCCAAATTACATGAGCAATCAATGCCTTTCCAAAAAAATAGCTTAAAGAGGATCACTGAAAGAAACACAATCACAAGGTACGCAACATTTTATCTTGGGAAACTCTCACGGGGGAGAAAACCCAGAAAAAACCTCAATAATATATTGCCAATACTAAGACCAAAAAAACCAAAGATAAACCAAGACTGAGCATGCGCCTCTCTTCTCCTTCCTCCTACAACTGCAATTTCCTTCAATATATGTGCACTAGATGAGTGAGAGTGAGTGTGTTCAAATGAGGCATCATCCTCACATACAAATACAAGTTGAGGAGGAGATAGGGTTATTTCTCTTCACTTGGTGGGGCTGACTTCTCTTAGAAGTGGTTAAAACAACTTTATAATTACTAGGGGACAACTTTACAAATACCACTATACAAATGTAGTTTGACCAATCCACAAAAGGGGATTTGATATTATACAAGACCCGACTTGATCAATCCACAAAAGGGGATTTGATCTATAAAATAATAACTCAAACATAATTAGAATATTCTTCGAAGTTATAATATTTCAACAGGTGTCCCATTCATTTATCAGGTTCTCTCTAGCAGAGGTTACCAGGAATCTCTCAACTGAGAACTCAAGGGATCTTGTTGCTAGGAAAACTACCAGCAAAAACAACAAACACTTGTTGTTATAGTGAAATTCACACAAGAGTTAACTCTTCAGGCTTGAAAACCTGGCTCTTCAATCTTCAGCTCCAAAATTCTCCAACATGCTCTAAAATTCGCCCTCCATGGATGCCCCATCTCCAATATCTCTTTCTTTCTCTCTACTTGATATTCATGCCAAAACATTTACTATCTAAAACTATTGTAACTACCCATACAAATTTCCTCTCTTTGGATTATTTACTTGACACACACACTTCCCCAAGATGATTGTACTCAACCCCCATTATTCCAATAACTATGGGATGTGACTTCTCACACCCACCCTCTTACATGCATTCAATGATTTTCTTTGAGAACACTCAATTAGGAAATAGAGTTTAATAGATAATGTACCTCAAAATCGCCCTGCAAGTTAATCACCTTCAAAAATATGAAAAATTCAGAAAATTTCATATATATATATATATATGACTTCTTTTTTCTAGTATAACACTCCTTTAAATCTAAATCATGGATCTCAAATCGTGTGAAATCTCATTCATTAATCCGATCTCCATTGGAGATCGATCAATGGACGATTCTCACTACCAAACCAAACTTTTCCACGAATCTACCCAACTCTTAATCATCAACTATCAGTCATAGTTCATTTCTCTTGGAAAACAATTGCAATACCTTGTTAAACCGACCGACCTGACCATCAATCATCGACCTTGGTTGATCCCCGTTAACTGACGAAAAACTTCTCCATTTCGGCCGACCCGATCGTTGGCCATCTATCATTCCTGTTGGCTAACGTGGAAACTACGGACATGGAAAGACACGTGGATGTTGATGTGGCATGACACATAGACTCTTACATGGAACTTGGGATGATGTAGCATGAAACATCATCACCCTCATTTCTACATAGGTCATCAATATTTTCTCTTGGACGAACCGAACACTTCACCAAATCAGTCGACACCCAACCATTGGCCCATCGAACATTGGAAATTTCTCCTGCCCAATCAAAACACTTCATCAAGTCAGCCAACACCCGACCATCAACCATTGGCAATTTCTCTTGTTCGATCAAAAAACTCCACCGAATCGGTTGACACCCAACCATCATCCCATTGGTCATTGACAACTTCTCTTGCTCAATCAAAACACTTCGTTGAATCGGTCGATGTCAGACCATTGGCCCATCGACCATCGGAAATTTCTCTTGCATGATCGAAACACTTCGTTGAACCGGTCAATGCCCGATCATCATCCCATAAGCCATTTCTATTGCCGACTGAAAAAAACTTCATCGAATCTGTCCGACCGGCCATTGGTTGTCAATGATTTCCTTTGGCCAACTCCAACACTTAGAGTTTTTTTTACTAAACTCTTGATGAATTTGGAATGTTGATCTTCCATTGAGAAATTATCTTGGTCGTCAATCTACAAACTTCATCCAACTTTGTCGATGCCCGACCATCAACCATCGATCGTCGAAGATTTATTTTGGTTGAATGAAACTCTTCGTCACTTCAGTCGACCCGACCATCAGGCATCGACAATTTCTCTTGGAAAATTTCCAACACTTAGAAATTTTGACCAAAACCCTGATGAATTTGGACTGTCGATCTCCAAGCCAAGATGATCTTGACCTTCGATCGACTCCAATTAGAAAATGACCAAAACTAATATAGACCATCAATATACTTCAACTTCACAACCGCCAAAAACAAATCTCGGTGATTTATCTACTCCACTTTTCAAGCGGCCAAAATCTTATGAATTTTAAATTTATCAATGTGAATCTAGGTCGTTGATCGTGAGATCAAACGTGATCTCAGTCATTGATTCACAAAAATTCCATAAACTCTACAATGACTGTAAAAACATGAAATTTGACCATTACAAGTTGAATTCATCCTTGCAAATTTGCAAATTCGTGCCTTGGTTCATATCTTCGACTACTCTAAGGCATTTAAAACCCGATATTTGCCCATAGATTTGGGGATTTCTCTCTAGTTCTTTGTTTTCCCCCAAATTGGCACAGACTGAAGTCTACAATAGTGAATTGATCAATTTGCAGTGATACTGGCCAATACAAGCTCGGTGTTTTAACTAGAGGCTCTGATACCATGTAGCATCCCCCAACCCAATTGGAGAACATTACAGTGCAGAAAAACTCATAAATTAAAATTTATGCTATCTAATTAAATTCTTATAGCTTCCAACTACAAATTACAACCAGATTTAGCTATTGTCTGTTACCATTATTTCCATGCACCTACAACATGCTAAAAATAGGCATGAAATGAAACTAATAAACCAAATTACAACACCAAATTACAAAAACATATAAATCATTCTCATACACAAATTTCATGCACAACAATTTAACTCATAAAATGACACATCGACAAGATAAAATACTTATCTTTCGAATTCAATTGTGCATCCAGCTGCTTGGGACGGACATTCCACCCAACTATAGACTTGTTGTTCCAAATATTAATAGCAATTCATCCCCGATCTGAGGCTAGTAATCCACAAAAGAGGGTGGTCTCTCACTATCCACTCACATCTCAGAAATCCCACAGCCCACTAGTATTCTCCTACAACTATCCCGATTTTCCACCATCTCTCTTCATCTTGACCTTCCCAACCTAACGAATGTACCCCTTCACTGATCTCAGTCCCTTAAGCATCTTATTCATTTATCAGGGTCTCTCTAGCATAGGTAACCAGGAATCTCTCA